>CM046043.1:19642409-19757409 GCA_025215565.1 Flaveria ramosissima | reverse complement strand
TTGGACATCTCCTGCTCATAAAGTTTTGGTTTTTCCGGCATACGGCGATTAGGTTTAGTGAAAATTCGGGTTTTTACGGCCAAAACACCTTAAACCTAGAAATTTTCGAAATCCACCAGCTTCAGTCGCACGGTTGACTCAATCGCACGACTGGACATATTCGCATCCCTCAGACGTACGATTGGACTCATTCGTACCTTCATTCGTACGACTGAGCAGGCTGTTCGCATTGTTCAACCGCATCAGTTCATTCGCACGACTGGACAAACCGCATTAGTTTAGCCGCACGATTGAACCATTCGCATTGTTCAATCACACGAATAGCCCAATCGCACAGCCCATTCGCACTAGTAAAACAGTTTGTTTAAGAGACTAAAGTTAATCGCAATGGAGGACCAGTATTCAGTATTTACAGCAGGGAAAGACTCACGTATTCAGAATTTACTGCTACTGGAGAGTGAAGTAGGGAAACACAATAAACCCCCTAAGCTAATAACTTTAGATGAATTCCCACACTGGAAGCAACGTTTTGAGATCTACTTAAATGGAGTAGATACCAATATGTGGGAAGCCATTGAGACGGGGTACAGTATGCCAGTAGATGCTGATGGAGTCAAACTTACATTAGGTGGCATGACTGATGCACAGAAAGTCAAATACAATGCTGAAAAGAGAGTGTATGCGTTGCTTACTCAGTCAATTCCTAAGGATATTTGCCATCAATTTCCTGAGAACAAGCAAGCAAAGAAGCTAAGGGATGAGCTGGAGAAAAGGTATGATGGGAATGCGTCATTGAAGGCTATAAAAGCTAAAGAGTTGAAGAAAGAGTTCGACAACTTCTCATCGATGGGTAATGAGAGTTTGGATGATGTCATCGATAGATTCTACCACTTGATGAGCGAGCTACACACGCATGGTGTCACAACGACCATGGAAGACAAAGTGTCGAATTTTGCAGACGGGTTGCCAGAAAAATGGGCTTCTTTTGTCTCAAATCTCAGACAGAATGGAATGCTAGCAAAGTTGGACATAAATGATTTCATTTTAAAGCTGAGAGAGGAAGCACTAAGGATGAAGTACAAAGCTCAAAAGTCTTCGTATACTCAGAATCCAGCTCTGTACAATGCGACTCCACAAGTCAAGACGTCTGGAGCACCACTTCAGACAGCCTTTGTGTCAAGCTCATCTGGTTCTTCACAAGCCTCTACTTTAGGGTCAGAAACGTTAGGGTCTTCTAGTACCCAATACATTGCATCTGAAGCAAATGCTACAAGACTGAAGACCGAGAATCTCGGTAATGTGACGATAGAAGTAGCAAGAGAGCACATGGATCTCTTAGCAGCAGTAGTCCACTCCTATGATGGACTTGTTGCTGGGAAAATCGGAAACTGCCATCTGGCAGACGAGGACTACGAGCAGGTAGATGAGATAGAGCTGGAGAGGATGGATATAATGTGGGCCTTAGCAAGTGCTGTCCGGAGAGCTAAGAAGTTTGTAAAGAAGACCAGACAAAACTTGGTTGCTACTAAGGACACTACTTTTGGTTTTGACAAGAGCAAGGTGACCTGTTTCAACTGTGGAGAAAAGGGGCACTTCAAACGAGAGTGTGTGAAGCCCAAGAAAATTGGAAACGGGAATCCATTTTCATCCTTCACTCGTCAAGATAAGCCAACTAGCAGTCCTACTTCATCAAGCAAGGATCCAAAAGCCTTGACTACTCATGATGATAAGGGACAGGACTGGAGTTTTCGGTTTGTCTCTCCGGGAGAATCCAATATTGCTAGTGTGGAAGACTTAGATGATGATTCCGCGAGTGAAGGAGATATTGCAGTGGAACTCGCGATGTCAAACATTGAAGAGACTGCAACTGAGGTCAACTACAAGCCTGAAGAAGGGACAACTACAACAAAGTCAGAATCACCAGAACCAGAAACATCAGACGCTGCTTTGATGGTTGATTCATCAGAACCTCCTCAGGTAAGTACTACTGACCAACTTTTCAAAAAACATGTTTGTTCTGATTGTAATAAATTTAGGGAAAGCATAGATCTGAAATTTGCTAGGTTATTAGATCATAATGATAGCTTAGTAAAGGATTTGCAACTGTGCACTAAGGCAAACAGAGTTTCAAAACAAAATGAGCATAGTTACAAAGAAAAGATAGACCTTTTGAATAAACAGCTTAGGGAAACGGAAGTAGTAGCCTTTAACCAAGCTAATGACATTAGGTACTATCTTAACTCTCTAGAAGACACTAAGAAACAAAAAGCAGTTTTAGAAGTAGAAGTCAATTCATTAAAGCAAAAACTACATAGTTGGACAAGTTCATCTCATATTGTCCAACATTTAGTGAGAGAGCGTAACAATGGGGAGGGTTTGGGATATAAAGTGGTTCCACCACCACCTGAGACCTTGATGAATACTAAGAGTAAACCAATAAATAACAATCCAATCAAGGATCATGTGGTGTCTACTCCTCTTGTAAGTGATCCAGATTCCTCATGTACTTCAAATGAATCTGGAACAAAACAAAAGGAGGCCACTTCAAAGGCAAAAGGTAAAACGCCTTGTGTTAATCTGGAAAAAGAGTTTGAAAAGGTTAATATAAAGTCAGGGTCAAACAAAGTCAAATCTGAACCTAAAGACTATTAATGTTAACCAATTACAAGTTTCATGTCAAAGTCCAGATAACCAAAATGGAAAAGATGTTAAGAATGTTAAAACAATTAAGTTTGTTAAACAAGATAAAACATCAAAAGAAGTAGAGTCAAAACCCAAACATAACAATGTCATTAGGTTGTCACACACGTCTCCACAAAGACAGTTCAATCATAAAGTTGATAGCAGGTCATGCTACAACTGTGGAGAGTGTGGACACATTGCTTCTTACTGTCCTTACTATCAGACACCTAGGAAGAAAGTTGAACTTCAGGAATCAAAACCTAGGTCTTCTAAGAGGAGCTCATTGACTCCACCTAGAAGAACTAGTGAACCCAACGTTCAACCCATTAGCCAGTCGTCTGTTTATCACAAACAGGCCTTACACAAATCTGGCTTATGGAAAGAAAAGTCAGCCTCTGTGTCTAATAATGAGGACAAGAAGATACCTAAGCTACCCTCACCATCTAAAGGTCAATGGGTTTAATTCATGATGTGTGATGCCTCTGGGAAACCCAAGCCAGTAAAGGCTTGGGTTCCTAACCTGAACTAATGTTTTAAATTGAATGTGCAGGGTGTTCGCTACAGTGCTGAAACCAACACGTGGATTTTAGATAGCGGAGCATCCAGGCACATGACAGGGAACAGAGCACTCTTATCAAACGTCAAACAAATAAAAGGAGGGCATGTTTCTTTTGCTGGTAACAAAGGAGGTTATATCACAGCTCAAGGGGAAGTGGGAAATCAGAAAGTTAAGTTTGATAAAGTGAACTACGTTCAACAACTTCAAAACAACTTACTTTCTGTTTCCCAAATATGTGACAAAGGATTTAAGGTTGTATTCGACAACAAGAAGTGTTATGTCCTGAAAAAGGACTATGTGATTCCGGAGGACCAAGTTTTGATGACAGCTTCAAGATATAAAGATCTTTATGTTTTGGATCTTTCAACGGCTTCCACAACGGATCATGAAGTTCAGTGCTTCTTATCAAAAGCTACTGAGAAGGACTCCATCTCCTGGCATAGGAGAATGGGACACAGCAATCAATGGAATATGAATCACTTGATCCAGAATGATCTAGTGAGAGGAGTTAACGTCAAAAATTTCCAACTTCCGGATTTCTGTGTGGCATGCAAGAAAGGCAAACAGACGAAGAAGTCTCATAAGGAAAAGAAAGTTCATTCCATCGAGCTTCCTCTTGAACTTCTTCACATGGATCTGTTTGGTCCAGTCAGTACAAAAAGCATTGCAGGCGACTTGTACTGCTATGTGGTTACTGATGACTACTCAAGATTCTCTTGGGTAATGTTTCTGAAGTCCAAATCAGAAACATGAGTCTTTCAAGGAATTAGTAACTACACTGGAGTCTCTCTACAAGCTGAAGGTAAGACAGGTACACTCAGACAACGGAACCGAGTTCAAGAATCAGTGGATGGAGGCTTACTGCAAGGAAAAGGGAATTGTGCACCAGTTCACTTCTGCCTACACGCCTCAGATGAATGGTGTTGCTGAGAGAAAGAATCGCAGCTTGATAGAGACTGCACGGACAATGCTAGCAGACTCGAAACTGCCTATCCAATTCTGGAATGAGGCAGTGGCAAATGCGTGTTACACGTTAAATCGAGTTCTGGTAGTCAAACGCCATGGCAAGACATGTTACGAGTTACTACAACGACGTAAACCTAATCTAGAGTATCTCGAACCATTTGGCGCACCGTGCACCCTACCGAAGAAGACTCAAGAGGGAAAATTCAGCGAGAAGGCTGAAGAAGTTATCTTACTAGGATACAACATACCGAACAAGAGAGTTTACAACAACTCAACTGGTCTAGTAGAAGTGTGGTGTAATGTTGATGTTCAGAGATACACCACACCACCTACTGGAAAAGGACCCGCTTTCTTTTTCGACTATGATGGATTCTTCAAGTCCTTCAACATACCTATCTCCACTTCTGACGAAGAGTTAGCAACAAGGATGATGTATGATGTATTGAACTCACCGTCACTAGATTCAACATCGTCTGGTTCACAAGGTGACTCAACTCACCACTCAGGGGGAGCACTAGAAGCAAGTGACTCCTCCTCAGAAGATGAAGCTATGGAAAATGACCAGAACAATCAGGAGGGACAGGTTCCAATTCCTGCAAGTCCACAAGCATCTAACAGTGATGCCTCTTCGACTTCGGAACCTCAAACTCCTACTACCTCAGATACAGAACCAAATGTTCATAATCTTGACTCTGAGGTAGTTGTTCCCACCACTCCAGGATCACGTCTAAATGTCTATCATCCCCTAGACAATGTCATTGGGGATGTCAGATCAAGAGTGCAGACCAGAAATCAGCTGTACTCAGCCGATTATGCCTCGGTAATGGAAAAAGGATACATTCACGATGGTGCTTATCGTTGTTTTGTCTCGCAAGTTGAGCCAAAATACGTCAGTGAAGCACTGAATGATGAGGCATGGGTGAGTGCCATGCAAGAAGAACTTCTTCAGTTCAAGAAGTTAGGCGTATGGACTCTGGTGGATAGACCTAAAGGTGCTAAGGTCATTGGCACCAAATGGGTTTTGAAATGCAAGAAGGATGACCAAGGCGTCATTATCAGGAACAAGGCTCGACTTGTAGTTCAAGGATTTCGACAAGTTGAGGGAATAGATTACAATGAAGTGTTTGCACCCGTGGCAAGAATGGAAGCCATCCGCATCTTCCTTTCCTATGCATCGTATATGAAGATTAAAGTTTATCAATTGGATGTGAAGAGTGCATTCCTTCATGGTGAAATCCGAGAGACAGTGTACGTCAGTCAACCCGAGGGATTTGAAGATCCATATCATCGGGACAGGGTTTACAAACTCGACAAGGCTTTATACGGGCTTCATCAAGCTCCAAGGGCCTGGTATGAGAAACTCTCAACTCACCTTGTGAAACATGGATTTCGCAGAGGTGTTATTGTTTGCACACTGTTTATCAAAGAGAAAGATGGTGATTTGCTGCTTGTTCAAATCTATGTTGATGATATCATCTTCGGATCAAAGAATGAAGATTTATGTAAAGAATTTGAAGCAGTAATGAAGGCTGAATTTGAGATGAGTGCCATGGGAGAGATGAAATTCTTTCTCGGGTTACAGGTGGATCAGACACCAAAAGGAATTTTCCTACATTAGACCAAGTATATAGGAGACATTCTCAGTCGGTTGTACATGGAGAACGCTTCTACAGCTGGGACTCCACTTGCTACAAACCATGATATAGCACCCGATGAAAATGGTGATCTGGTCGATGCAACCATGTACCGAGGAATGATTGGATCTCTCATGTACCTCACTGCCTCACGACCTGACATCATGTATGCTACATGTCTATGTTCAAGATATCAGGCTAAGCCAAAGGTTAACCATCTGATAGGGGTCAAAAGGATATTTTGGTATTTGAAGGGTACTCCAACACTTGGGTTGTGGTATCCTCATGATGATGACTTTGAGCTCACGGCGTATAGTGACTCGGATTACGGTGGCTGCAAGATGAATTACAAGTCTACATCAGCAGGGTGTCAATTCTTTGGGAGGAGATTAGTGACATGGCAGTGTAAGAAGCAGACCTTGGTTGCATTGTCAACCTGTGAAGCCGAATACGTTGCTGCTGCAAGTTGCTGTTCACAAATCATTTGGATTCAACAGCAAATGCGGGACTACGGTTTAAATTTCTCTTCTACTCCTATTTTTGTTGATAACTCTGCTGCAATTGCAGTAACTAAAAATCCGGTACAACATCCTAAGACCAAACACATCGGCATAAAATATCATTTTATACGTGACTGCTTTGAAAAGAATTTAATCGATGTGGTAAAAATAAACACTGATTTTCAACGCGCTGACCTCTATACAAAGGCTTTTGACAAACCACGTTTTCTATATTTGTTAGAGGTCAACGACGTTAAAAAGAAAAGTGATGTCATTCCAGATGATGACCATGTGTAGTCCGATGCATTTAGTCTAATGTTTTTATTTTTTCCTTTTATTTCCTTTATTTATTCTATTTTATGTTTAAATTAAATACATGTTATTTAGCTGTCTATTAATATCCTAAAAAAACGTAATTCGGTTACGGTTTTAGAATTTTAGGGGGAGAATAGGTCAGCCAGTAACATTAAAAAAAACGAGGGAGAAGGAGAGGCTAGCTGATAGAAAGTAGATCGTATCTGTGATACCGATTCAAATACTTTGGAAAATGATAGTACACAGGAACAAATCAAGTGGGACTTTAAAAGTTTAAATTAGATAAGATGCCAAATTCAAAGTATAAGTCTGTGTAGTCTAAGCAATATAAAAGGAAAAGTGATAGCAAAACTAGTTACTACTAAGGTAACACAACGAAAGTAGACCTACAAGTTGCTAGACCACAGATGATATGTCGGTAGATTCAACACAATAGATGATTAGACCTGGTTGGTGATCTCAAGATGAAACTAAGTTGTTCAACTAACTGTGGGTTCCCATCTTATCACTGGTTAACACAATCAACAATATTCCAATAAGGGGTGACGAGCAAATAAACGCCACAAATGTGAGCGGACGACCAAATATAGAGCAAAGCACGAAAAAAATGAAAAGAAAACGCTATCAAGCTAATAACTTATGTTATTGGTGCGTTATGGGCAAAAGAAAAAATAAAGATGCTCTAACAAGAAGATAGGTTGTGTGCCTCTCTGCTGTGCGATGGCACTGACCTAAGGATAAACATATCTAGATATTCTAGAATTCATTGTTGTTTGCCGCCTCTCTGCTGTGCGATGGCACTGACCTGAGGATTGGCTTCTCTTTGAAAGCTCTAAGAATAGTCTCTTCTTGTCAAAATACCCGTAGACCGCTCAAAAGCTCCTGAGGAATGTTGATTACCACATAAGCGTGGGATACACAAATGTTGGTTGAAATAATTAAACGTTAAACTATCACCAGTCAGTGTCAAAAATCTGTGTATGGATTTAAGAGGACCAACATACTGATAATCATCGTGGCTATAATTCTTGAAAGTCCAAATCAATGTGGGGATCTAATAGTACCAGTATGATTTCCTAAATTTGCTAACGACCCTAGATGAAAAACAAGAAGTGTGCATCAAAAAGTTTTTGATAAGATATCCCAACTGACTTGACTTGCTTGTATGATTCCAAATTGAATTGGTCCAGTTATGGTCAAAATAAATTGAAGCTGCCTATTCCGGAACCGAATCCAGTAGATTTTTATCTTAGGATTTACACCTCACAAAAAGTCAAAAACAAGTTTAGTTTTGTACTTCAGCTTAAGTCTTTTATTTTTTTAAATTTAGTCAATTCAGTTTGTTTAATATCGGACTACATCATGGAATTCAGTAAGGGAGTAAATCACCTAAAAGGGTCATGTCTGAGGTGACCACATGTGTTTTCAAAAGGTAAATGGGTCACGTCTGAGGTGACAAAGTGTTTAAAAGGATCATGTCTGAGGTGATCAAAAGTTTTTCAAGTGAAAATGATCATGTCTGAGATGATCAAATGTTTATAATGTTAATTCAACTGTTTAAAAGGGTTTAAATGTCAAATGGTCATAAAGGCAGAAAATTTCATGAGTATGACCCATTCGCACGACTGGACCATGAGTATGAACCAACCATGCGAATGGACCATACTCATGCCTTTTATAGCCGAATGGACATGAGTATGGACCATTCAACCGAATGGCTTATACGAATGACCCATTCGGCCGATTGAGAGTGAGCGAATGAACAAGTCGCACGACTGAACTCTAGTCGGACGACTGAAGGTGAGCGACTGATCCAATCGCACGACTGAGGTCCATTCGCCCGAATGAAATGAGCGAATGAGTCCAGTCATACGATTGAATTCAGGTTTCGTATAAATAAAGGGGGAGTCGGTCGCAGAGACTCATCACTCCCAAATTAGCCCTAATTCGCACAACTAAGTGTTACACTGCCAAAATTTTCAGTTGATCATTATAAATCATTGATTGTTGTGTACTGACTATCTACACTGATTATACAGGTATATTGCGGTGCAAATCCATTACTATTTTACTCAATTTGAATCCAAATCTGGACAGTCGGACCTATCCAAGAACCGAAACATGTTTGGACAAATAACCTAACAAAACTAAGTAAAATATTGAAATCAAAGTTGTTAGGTTCTAAATTGAATGATTGCGAGTCTAATGAACCAGAACCCGATGTCTAATCTCAAAAATTGGTCAAAAATTGAATTTGAATTGAACTGCCAGACTGTCATGCGAATGGACAGGTTGATGAACTTCAGTCGAACGACTGAGGTGTGCGAACGACTAAACCGCACGACTGAACCATGCGTATGAGTTTAGTCGCACGAATGGTGTAAACGCATGAGTTTGCATACGTATGAGCCTAGTCGCACGCTCAATCGTACGTATGAGGTCATTCGCACGACTGGATCTCAGTCGCACTGCTCATTCGCACGACTTTGATCTCAGTCGCACAGTCTCATTCGCATGACGGAAAAGAATATTTTCAAGTCCAAGTGATTCAAGATATTATTAACCAACGGATACTAATGTTTATATTCATTGTGTAACAGATGGCGAGTCGGTGGACTATGAGCACTAAGCACAACAATTGTGCTCATCTGGATCTGACATCCAGAAATGCTTCAGACTTAACTGGCATTATCTCATTTCTGAGGAGATCGAGGATCTCTCATGCTATATCTACTCCGTGTACACCGTATCGCTCCATTAAGCAGGCCTTCTGGGAAGGCGCTGTTTTTGATAGATCTTCAGAGCCTAATCGCATCAGGAGTACTATTTTTGGAGAGGCCATTGAGATCACTGAGGATGATCTCAGAACGGCGTTGCAGTTTGGGGACGATGCTGACTGTCGCACTAGACTACACCCCCTTACTGTCCGAGGATGTTTCTTGCGAGCTAAGTACTCTAGGGACATCAACGTAGGGGTGCTCAACAAGAGCAACCTGTGCCCCCAGTTCAAGTACCTCGCACATGTGCTGCTGAAGTGCATAGCTTCTCGGAAGGGAGGATATGATGAGCTGTCAGATCAGATCCAGAACGCATATGTAGCGTTGGTGCTGAACCACCCGTTTAGCTTCTCCAGGATGATCTTCACCTATTTGGTGGAGAACATTAAGGGGAAAGGGAAGGAGGGCTTCTGCATGTACCCTCGATTCATGCAGATGATTATTGACCAGAAGCTCCCTTCCTTGCCAAAGGAGAAGGAGGACGCAGTGGTACTCGAGGTGATGGACGATACCACCTTGGGTAGGATGAAGGTCTACAGGGGAAAGCAGGTAAAACCCCCTGTGAGACGACTGTTTGGACATTTGAGTAGAGTTGACTACGTGGCGCCAGCAAAGAGGAAGTGGCGTCACGATGATAGTGACTCGGACTCTGAGCCGATTGTGCTCCCTTCTTATGACTCGGACGACGATGACAGTGATGATGGTGGTGATACTGGTCCCACCCAGTCCAGGGCCACTCCTTCAGATGTTATATCACCATTTATCACCCACGGAGGAGCAGAGATAGCGGGATTTCATCAGGATTTTCAGGCTAATGAAGATGACGAGTCGGACGAGGAGCCGTTGACTTGGACGGTGGGCAGCAAGGTGGTTGCCACTGAGAGAGGGATTAGGGCGGTAGGTGGACGCCAGGGTGAGTCTGGGGAGGCTGTTACTGATCCATCTTACACCCCAGACCAGCCCAGCAGCCAAGGGGGAGCATCCTCCTCAAAAGGAACGAGGAAAAAGAGGATGGCTCAGCCTCATGGAATGAAGAGTAAGAGAAGGAGATTTACCTTGATCACCACCACAGCCACCACCACAGCCACCACCACAGCCACCACCACAGCTACCACCACCACTACCACACCCTCTACCACTATCACCACACCACCCACCACTACATACATCCCATCTACCACCATATCTACCACACCCACTCCACCACCACTATCATCTATACCAACCCCAATCTTCACCACTGCCACCACCACCACTACTAGCCACCAAGCCGGCCCATCATCACATCCCTCCCATTCATCTGAAACACCTCTACCTCCCAGTGGGGTAGAGGAACAGCTGTCAGCACTAAACCGTATGGTGCTGAGGCTGTTGGCAACCGGTGACGAGAAGACAGCTCAGATTCGTCAGTTGGTAGATCTTACAGCTGCAAAATCTCAGCAGATCTCTCAGCAGGCTCAGCTGATTGAACAGCAGGCACAGTAAATGGCTGCTCAGAGCCAAGAGATTGCACAACTCCAGGAGCATAAAGTTCTATCAGCAAAGAAGATTGAGGAGTTGGAGGAGGCCAAAAAGACTATCATGCTCAAGCTCAAAGGAACTAAAGATGAGCCTCTGGAGATAAAAGAAAAGGATGGTGATGACAATGGTGATGACGATGGTGATGACGATGATGATGATAATGAGGATGAAAATGAGGATGAAGATGATGATAGTGATGATGATGAGGCAAATGATGAAGAAAAGACAGAGGAAAGGCGGAATGATGATGATAATGAAGAAGGAGATGCAGCTGCATCTGCCTCAGCTCAGGGTCAAGAGAGACGGTCAAAGAGAAATCAAGACCAACGAGCCTCGTCTTCTGCCTCACCAACTGATGAGCCTGCGATTCAGGACAAAAGTAATGATTAGACATTTATGTATTTAATAGCTTTTGTACTTGAATCATGTATTAAACTTCTGTACTTAATGTTTATATATATATTTAATGGGTTTCTGTTTTGATTATTAACTAATAATTGCTATGTTGAATGTCTAAATCAAGCAGATCCAAACTTTCAGAGGGATGAATATGATGTTGCTCCCCTCCAACAGATCAAGACTCAGCTCACGTTGATTCTTGATCTGCAGGGTATAGTCAGGAGATCGGTGATGTACACTCCTGAAGAAGGAGAGATCATTCACTATCTCACTGATGAGCAAATAGCAGAAATGTTCAAACTCAATATCGATGAGATCATGAAAGACGCTCCAACAGTTCATGTCGAAAGTGACGACGAGCTCAACGATGTGGATGAAATCGAGATTGAAGATGTCATGGACCAGCACTATCCAGAGTACACTGACAATGCGGGTAATGTCATTCCCAATCTGGGAGACAATCTAGTCAGTGAAACCTTGGAGACTCTAGATAAGCTGGAACAAGAGTCAGATAAGATTGAAGATAAGGCCCAAGCCTCAGATGCTGAAGTTAATATCAGGAAGGCTGAGTGGGCTGCATGTTTTGAAGAGATAAGAGCCCAACGAAGTGCTTCAAAGTCAACTGTCTACACCAAGCTGTACAAAGTGAAGAAACATCACAAGGTGTCGGGCAGAATCATAACATGGGCATATTTTGAAGATCTCGATGTTTATGCAGTTAAACGTGAGCAAGGGATCGAGTACTTCAGGTTTCCATATGATCTGAAGACTCTTCCTGGATTTGAGCTGCACCAGTTAGCGAAGCTGAAACTGCTATACGCTGATCCACGCAAAATGTCTGGATGATTTGAAGCAACTCTGAAGAAAGAGTACTACACCAGATGGGTCAACTTTAAACCTCAACAACCTACGAGGTATATCCGAAGGTCTGAGGTTGATGCCATAACTGGAAAGCCTAGAATAGTGCTGAAGTGGAGTCCTCCGCGCACCATGTCCAAGATCCCACTACGGGAAATACCACAGGACTTCACTCCACACTTCAAATGGTGGTACTATGATTGGAGGACAGGAGAGGCAGTCATAGTCTTAAACAAAGAAGGAAAACTGGATACTATCAGGGTATTTGACCCGATGTGACTCACAAACTTGTCTGCAAATGATGTCTACACATTATACAAGTGGCCACTATTCTATGACTCTCAAGATATTGTACAAGCTCTACAGTTTCAGAACGTTATAAGACTCTGCTTTGCATTTGAGATACACGCAGGAGTCACAATAGAAGAGAAGTACAAAAAGTATGAAGAGGTAATGAAGAAGAAAAACATTAGATAGATCTAGGTCCAAGGGGGAGTTTGTTGATACATATGTACCTAGATGTGGATCTTAATGTAATATGTCATGAATGTCTTACACTTATGTAATGCTTGGGTGATTAATAAAATGAGAATGTTTGGTTGTGATTTATAATGTTTAATATTTCATTAATGAGTTGTGTAATGTATATTGACTTGATTATATAGGTTTGTGATTGTTTGAATTGATACACATAATGTTATAACAATGAATGCATTCAAACTTGGTTAAGTGAAGTTCACATGCGTCCGACTGGACCATGCGCCCCAACAGTGGTCATGCGTCCGAATGGCCATGCGACTGAGTGTCTATGCGCCTAAACAGTCCATACGCCTGAACAACTTCATGCGACTGACTCAGACGCACGACTGAACACTCAGTCGTGCGAATGGATCATCTGCATGGCTCAATCGCACGAATGAACCATGCTAATGGTTCAGTCGCACGAATGAGCAACCCTAACCTATAAATACCATCTAATTCGTGGAAAAACATAACAATTGATATTATTTCGACTCCAGACGTACCCTAGCCGTCCAGAAACCTCTAAGAACCTGTTCCAAGTTCACAGATCGCACTAGATCGATTCTAATCGTTCTTAACATTTAGATTCAATTCATAATTGATTCAACGTGCGTTCTCACTGATTGGGTCGCCAATCAAATAGGATTCCGCACTATTTGAGTTGGTATACACGTTAATCGGTTAGTATTTCGTGCAATACACGATCCTAACAAGATGAACCCTAATCCGAAAATTTGTGATGAAAACATAAAATTGATGATTATTGGTTGTTGATATGATGTTAGTAAGGTTGTATGAATGCTAGATTATATTGATTATGCAAGAAACCATGGATTGATCATCTAGTTCATACATTGGCATAGGAGGAAACTTTTTGTTCTTGGAATTCATGATTTGATGATGTTAGATACAAAGCTTGGATGTTAGTTTAAGTGAATTGTGAAAGAAAATCCATGAAATTGAGATGTTGATCATGACTTACTAAAAGTAGAAACTTTTGTGAATGATGTTTGGAAATTTGGATGTTTTGGTGATGACTAGCATGTTAGAATGAATGTTATAAACTTGATTAGGTGTAAACAATTGTTGAAATTATGATTGAATTGGATGCTAAATCACTTTTAGGTGTTACTTTCCCCAAAGGGAAACTTTATTCTTGTAGAACTTTGGATGTGATGAATTGGGCATGCTTGTGATGTTAAGATCTTGTTACAATGAATGGTGACGATGTTTGATGTGATAGAATGTGTTAATTGAGTGGTATGAATGCTTGGTTCATCATGTAAGAAGTATAAGTTTTGGTGATCATACATGATGATGAATTATGGTTAGTGATTAGGTGATCATGTTTGGGATTTGATTGATTTTCACTATGAATGTTGGTTGGAATGAATTAAGTGAATGAATGTAATTATGATTGTCATACACATGTGCGAATCCGAGGTCCCTACTTAGTAGGATTGGCAGGGTTTAGGATGTGAAGTCGTGGGTGGCTTCACATGGCATGTGGTGCATGATTACTCTCCGCGTATGAATTATTTATTGTGATGTATTTATATATGTGTTAAGCATGTTGATTGTTTGAGATTTGCATGAGTGTATGATGATCTAGTGTGGCGTGATGACCTAGGTAGAACTTAAAATAATAATGAGATACACATGGATAAGTTGCATGATACTCTTGTATGTTAAGTTGTCATATATGATTAAACTATATTTCAACTAATATGTTACAAACGGGTCAAACGGGTCAACTAGGTTAACCTAGGATTATTAAGTTTTTCTGTATACACGTACTTATGTACTTGTGTGCACTAGGTAACCTTTGAAGGGTTGTCTTTGCACCTATCACTAGTCTTTTTATTCATTATCTTTACACACCAGGTGAGTTCATGCCCCTTTATTTTATAAACCTTCTTCTGGGGGAGGTAGCATACTTGTTCTCAAACGCTATTTTAATATTATTATAAGTTGTGTATGTTTTAACATAGTGCTTAATACCTTGGAAAGTCCTCACACTTTCGGATCGTTAATAATGGTAACTAGCGGGAATCTTGGGTAGTACTACTGGGTCTAACGAGCCCCACCTGTGAGACTGGAGGTCGAATGGGTGCAATATTGTCCTAGACACAAACATTCGTCATGACCTGGTAAGTCGTGACGGGAGGCAACAAACGCAACACAGTCAGCTTCGATCGCGAAATCACTATTGTTAATATATGTGAATATAGACTAGCTATCTATTTCAATGCATTTCTTATGTTATACAACTATTAATATTTATGATAAACACAAACTCTTGAGCTCACCAACCATTGTGTTGACAATTTTAGTATGCTATTCTCAGGTTGTTAACTCTGCTTGCCATTAGGAGCACAACACGGGTCCAGCATGCATTCAAAGACTCTATTTTAAAGACATATTTGTTGGTTTTCATTTATGGGTTTTTAAATATTGGGTTGGCGCGTGTTTTGCCAAATTATGTATTTTTATACTTTGGGTTTGTCTTATTTACGAAACGCTTCCGCATGGTTTTAAAGTTTGAACTTTGGTTGGTTTTATTTTTAAATGTGGCATACAGTGTCGTTCTGAGTAACTATTGACTGTGATCCTAGTTTGTTCACACGCCTCGCGGTAAAACTCCACACGTGGATTTTGAGGGTGTGACACAATGATCACAAATTATCATTTGGAGATGGACAATGACGACCACCACGCCAAGAATGATATTTGAAGATTCCGAACACGTGAAATTTATTTATATGAAAAAGATCAAATAGTTAACTATATAAGGAAAGATTAATGTAAACAAATTGAGTACAATTTATTACTTGAATTAAATAACAACTTGGTTGCTACAATATAATTTTTTGGTATTTGTTTTCGGCCACAAAGTTTTTTTTTCTTTTAGGTTTTTGGCATTTAATTTTTGGTGAAATACCATTTTAGTTTTATATTTTCTATAGTTATATAATTATTATAATAATATATTCATATCAATCCATTAATTTTTAGCTTTTTAGTTACATTATTTTTTTCCCTACATTATTTTTGTAGCATTACTATCATGACGAATCAAACCAATTATGATTGATAAACATCGTTGATAGCATTTATATTATCTGAACCGGTTTCGATATTCGTTTTTATGGCTTTTGACGAGCTGAGAATATAACGACTAAACTAATGCCGCGTAGCTCGAGGAAAAAATGATTAAACTTCCGCCGCATAGTGCAGAGATAATAACTAGTTTAGTATAAAAGACAAAAAAGTTACACTACTAGAAAGGGAGCCACTTTCCCACAAACATTTCCAACAAAATAGCTAAAAAACTTATTCACTAGAAACTGGCGACATTTTTCTAACAAAAAAAAGTCCTTCGTTTTCCCAATAGCGTTCTGACAAAATAGCCAAAAAAAAACTATTTGTCGCTATTTCATCGCTAATTAGAAGACCATTACGAAAACTTACCCACAACTTTTCCATTTTCTTGTTAATATATAAAATCCATTAAATTTTTCAAGAAAAAAAACAATACTTAAAAACTTTATCGGAAAGTTGTTGGAAATTATTAAACTTTCCGACAAGTTTCCGACCAATGTTAAAAATATTATATAAATTGGTATATTAAACATGTAATCTATAAATTTAACTAGGTTACAATCTCGGGTAATACACGGGTTAAATAGATCTACTATTATATAGTTAACGATAAAAAAGTTACGTCTTTAACATCGAGTACTATACGATGTAAGGTTTACACTTAAACGCTATTGCAACCAAAACAACCAAAGAGCTCTCAGCATGCATGATGTAAAGAGTAAATTTACTTCGTAAGTTTTACACCACTAAAGGAAATATGCTAAGTGTAAATCTTCCTAAGCCAAATGACAAAATCTTCCGAAGCCAAAATGAGGTCTTCCGAAGCTTTAGAGACAAAGTGTTCCGAAGCCAAAGACCGATTTCTTTCGAATACAGAGAAGACATGCTTTTTGATCACCTTTTGACAAAAATGTGAACAAATTTTTGTTGCCACCTCTGAACACTCACCAACTTAGATAAGTTGGTGAAAAGGTACATGCTTTTGTCAATTGTAGATTATAGTCATTAGTCTATAACTTTCTACTTTTGTACCTTTTATCCTTTTTGTAATATATTAGGATGCGAGCTATGGCATGTCATAGTCATAAGTCACAAGACAATCTGCCTTTTGACTATACATTGATATTGTTGTCTAGATTATTGTTTCCAGCTGGCTTTTAAAGTATAGCTGGCTGTAGGATGTAGTATAAAGTATCACTGTATTTATCTTTATGCGTTGTGACACTTGTAATAGAACTTGAGAGCAATATATAACATTCTTGAAAACCAAATATTATCTTGTTCTTGTTCCTTGTTCTGTCTTATACTTGTGTTCCTAGTATCATCAACTAAAACCCTATTCCTTATTTGATCTGTTAAGTGTTTTAAGTCTCTCATCATTGTGAAAATGATTGTATTGACCATCCTTAACGATCCTGCAATTGGTATCAGAGCTATTTAGGCTCTTGATTGTAAGATCTCACCATCTTAGATCTCTTCTGTTTTAAAAAACACTTGACAACTCAAATGGCAGCTCTTACCAAGGCTGATATAGAAACCAGTACTATGACAAAATCTCCATTGATCACTCCTAATGACTTTGATACTTGGTGCCAAAGAATAGAAGGCTTCATCAAGTCTCAAGACAGCAGGATGTGGGCATCTATTGTCTCAGGACCTCATGTACCATGCACCTCTTTAGCTACGGCTGGTAGTGGCATGATACCAAAGGAAATGGCTGACTACTCAGAAGAAAATTGGAAGAAGATTGATGTAGATCCAAAAGCCATGAACACCCCCCAAACTGCTCTTCCAAACTTTATCTACACAGTCTTTAAGAAGTGCAAAACTGCTAAGCAACTATGGGACGCACTGAAGCTTATGTATGAGGGGTCTAGTGAAGCAAAAGAGAACAAAAAAGACCTCTTAAAGCTACAGTTTGAGAACTTCACCTTCAAAACAGGTGAAACCATGACTCAATAATACTCCAGGTATGTTGAGATTATGGATACTCTAATGGATGTTGGAGTAACTCTTGAGAACAGGGGCATTGTGAGGAAGTTCATGTCCTCTCTTTCCAGACAATGGACACACTATTATATGGTCATTAAGAGGACTGAAAACCTCAAGACCCTTACTCTCACTGAGTTGTATGGTATCCTAAGTGGATACCAGATGGAGATAAACATGCAAAATCCATCTAGCAACTCCAACAATCAGCAAAGTTCAGCCCTTCATATGGTTGAAAGGGATTGTAGAGAACCATATCATCATCTCATCTGCTACCCTGAAAACTCACAAAAGGTCATCACCTTCCTAGAGACATCAAGGGAGAGCTACATCTAAGGAAGCCCATTCCGAGAGACAAGCTCTTCACAAGCCTTTGTGTCTACTGATGAAGGTGGTGAAAACTTTCTCCTCACCTTGAAGACTTGGACTGTATCCATCCTGATGATCTAGAGTACATGGAGATAGTACAGTAAATGGCTCTTCTCACTTACAGAGCCAAGAAGTTCTACAAGAGAACATGCATGAAGTTTCCCACCAATGCAACCAGTGGAAAGTTAGGGTTGGATAAAAGAAAGGTAAAGTGTTACAACTGTAACCAACTGCGAAACTTTGCTAGGGAGTGCAAGGCATCAAGGACAAATGGTGGCCAAGCACAAACCAGACCAAACTACACTGATGGAGCTCCACATACTGAAAAGCCCAAGCAGCAAGCTGTAGTAGCTGTTGAAGAAGGAGGCTTTGATTGGAGCTTTCAGGTTAAAGATGGATCTCCAAACCAAGCATTGATGTCTGATCATGAAGAAGCCAAGGTATTGGAACATCTTTGTACCCATGAATGCATTGCTAAATTTAATAGATACAGGTCCTATAACTTAGAGATAAGATCTGACCTTAAATCCTTAATCATCTTAAAAGCTACTAAGAGAAGGATGAGGGAAGAAGCTGCAAAGTCAAGAGCCATCATCCAAAAGATTCTAAACAAGTCTACGGATAGGCAGATGATAATGAGCTTCTTGAAGCTGTTTGAATTCTCCGGAAGGAGGCTTGGTCCAATGTCTCCATCCACCATGGATGAACACATTAGGGTGATCAAGTAGAAGATTTAAAAGGGTGAGTTCATAGACTTGCATTCTCCACCAAGTCAGGTTGCACCTGAAGTTGAGGTCAAGGTTGAACCACAAGAGACAACACAACCTGACCTAGTGTTGGGCCACAGCCAACTTCATCTTCTGATCCACAGCAGGGTCCTGATCCCTCTACTTCTAAACCTATGAAGAAAGAAGACCTAACTGAGAAAGACATATAAGAACAACCTGGTGCTGAAGGCTAGTCTTCTCAGTTGAAAACTAGAAAGAGGAAGGAAAAGATGGCCATAAAGAGGGATAGTAAGAAGAAGAAGAAGTTCAAGGCATCCACCTCTACACCTCAAGATGAGTCAGAGCATCCTGAGGATACTCAAGAAGAGGCTGCTCAACCAAGTCCAACAAATGTAGAGCCTCTTGCTGCTGGGAGACCAATATTATCCTAGACCTTTGCTGCTAATCCAGACAAATGGTATGTCATTAGAGATCAGGGAGGTCAAGATGTCTACTTCTAGCAAGATATACTTGATCATACGTTACATGATCTCTATGACATGAGGAGATACTATGTGAGTCTAAAGGATCCTGACTAAATGATGAAGAAAGAAATGGTCTTATCCTGATGAGGACTGTCAATAGATGAGTATTCTCTTCTGTTTTGGTAGCATCAGCTTAATGGGAGTTTGTAAGGTTCACACTTAAAGGCTGATGAAACTAAAGCAACCAAAGAGATCTTAGCATGCATGCATGATGTACAGAGTAAAGTTACTTTGGAAGTTTTACACAATTCAAGGAATTATGCTAAGTGTAAAGTCTTACGAAACCAAATGACAAAGACTTCCAAAGCCAAAGACGAAGTCTTCCGAAGATTTAGAGACAAAGTCTTCTAAAGCCAAAGACTGATTTCTTCTGAAGAGAAAGAAGCTATGCTTTCTCTAATCACCTTTTGACAAAAAGTTGAACAACTTTTCGCTGCCACCTCTAAAGACTCACTAACTTAGATAAGTTGGTAAAAGGTCCATGCTTTTGTCAACTGTAGATTATAGTCATTGGTCGGTAACTTTCTACTTTTGTACCTTTTATGCTTTTTGTAATATACTAGGATGTAAGTTATGTCATATCATAGTCACAAATCAAAAGGCAATCTGCCTTTTGACTGCACATTGATCTTATTGTCTAGGTTAGTATTTCCGGCTGGCTTTCAAAGTATAGATGGCTGTAGGATGTATTATAAAGTGTCTCAAGTACTTGTATATATCTTTATGCTCTGTACACTTGTAATATAACTTGAGAGCAATATATAGTATTCTTGAAAACCAAATACTATCTTGTTCTTGTTCCTTGTTCTGTCGTATACTTACTTGTGTTTCTAGTATCATCAACTAAAACCTGGTTTTCTATTTGATCTGTTAAGTGTTCTAAGTCTCTTCTCATTGTGAAACTGATTGTATTAACCACCCTCAACGGTCCTACATACGGATTAAATAAACTCGTGTATTACGCATATTTAAAAAGTTAAAGTTAGCATGTTTGAAATATTTTAGAAATCAATCATAAAAAAGTATAAATTATAATTACTCTTTCTATTTTTTCCTTAATATATTAACAAACATAATTTTACACTTGATTATATTTGAATAATTAAATAGAAACTTTTAAGTAAAAAAAGTAAATAAAAATTAATAATTATTTTATACTAAACTCATTTAATTAATGCTATATATATTTAGTTAACCAGTGGGTGAGATTTAAATATCATATTAAAGTTGTTAATAACAATCCACTTAATTATGGATAGTTATTAATTAATCTATATTAATAAATTAAAATCTCTAGAAGTTACATGTTGTTTTTTAGGTTGTCCACCTAGACTCCATTTAAAATTTGGACACATGTTTTCATTACAATGAAAATTATAAGTTAGTATATAAATATAGTTTTATTAATAAATGTCTATTTACTATTATGTTAATCAATTAAGTTTTTTCTAGAAAATGTTTGGTAATAATTAATTTTGTTAAAATTTAATTTAATTTAATTTCTATCTAATCATTATTAATAATTAAAATACTTTAAACATCGTATTTTTTAAGCAAACACGTTTAGCGATTACTCACTACAAAACAACATCTACGCTTCATAAGAACGTTTTTTAATTTTTTAATTTTCAGTTTATTTATCCAAAAAAGGTAAAATATTCAAAATTTACGTGTTGTCGGAAGTTTGCCGGTATAGATGATTAATAAACAAACAATTATCATAAAATTAAACGATAAACAAACAATTATCATAAACTTAAATGACAAAATAGCAAATAACAAATTATGACATGTTAAATAAAAGATAATAAGGGAACTCATAAAAAGTGAAACATTAAGACTTGTAAGATGGTGGTGGCTGAGTTTTTTAGTTTGAAAAATTCTAAATGAATATTTTTTATATATGATTCTCAATTTGTGTGCCCACATGACAAGAGTGTTGTGGCACTAAAATCTTTAAATTTGGTCTAATATGTATAAATCTGAGTGTTTTTTTAAAGAAACAGATGCGTTTATGGGGCCTTTCCAACCCTTAGTTGCTTCTAAGGTGGATCCACCACTCTTTGCACCCATTTTGACCCATCATTTCTATTCATCAGCCCATTTTGTCCTATGTTATATTCATCCTCCATCCATTTTACCAATTTTAGCCCATTTATAAATAATTAACGACCAAAATGACCCATCATGTATTAATAACTACACATATTGACCCAATAAGGAACATTTGGGTTTGTTTTACAGGTCTAATCATTTCTAATTCTTGCTCATTTTTCTTAGTCCCCTTCTCTACTCGATACCTAGAGGGATCATCTTTCTTCTCTACTCGATTTCCTCCATGAGGTAAGTTCCTTCTAAGTCTCAATCTTGACTGTTTTGTTATAATCATCTATTATGTTTAGGTTTAGGTGATATACAATCGAATTATTCAACTTCTATGTGTTTTTGAACAGTTTATTGATAACCAGAATCTGGCGTGGTTGTTGTTTTTCTTCCTCAAACATCAATATTGGTTTCCTCTTTTCTAAGTTTGATGTGTTACTCATACAATCCCGTTGATTAATTATTGCTTTTCATCATTGATCGAGTTTGTTAAATCAGTTGTTAGATGCCATATCATTCTGCTAAATCTTGCTCAACTTAGTTGTACATAGGACCTGTTACAGGTGAATTTTATGATCTAGTATCTCTGATCTTGAGTAAGTTCGGTTTCTTGAATTCTGTTGTTACTAACTGACTATTATTCCTTTTGACTATACTTTATTTTCACAGGTGACGTGCTATTACTCTGTTAACCCTGAAGAATCGGACTCTAGCCGTTTAAAATGTGTAAGAAAAGACCTCTACCGATCAGGAGTGAAGACTATGTAATCATCGAAAATCTCGATAGTTAGTTATTTTAAATTTATTATGAATAGAGGTAGAGCGATTGATGTAGAACATATAATTCACACTCACAAATCTCTTTGTAACATGTAGAATCGATCAGCTGTAGCTCTCAAGTTGTACTTTCAATACAATCAATAAGAAGAATAAGAGGGAGGCGACGATTAGTCACCTCACGAGGTTTTATGTCAGAGATCTTTAGGGATCAAGAGCTTTTCTCGTAAATAACTATGTCATTTCTTTATTTTTGTTATCGTATTTATTGCAAAAATTATGCAAGCCCGCCACTTCAAGTATGAATTTGATTACACATATATACTTAGTAATTATTTATCAAAATAATTTGGTGCCCATCGTGGGGCCAATGGTGCTTTTCGTTCTTAATTTTTTGCTAAAGTTCGTGATCAAGCACTAATTTTCGTAACTTTTCTAAAAAATATCATCTCAATCCAAACTTTCTTCTTGTTCTTCTATCCCATCTTCAAGCTCTAGGTTAAATCACTCTAATCTTCCCTTTCTATCCTTTCAAAATAAAATTGATATCCTGGCCAAAAAAGACAACTCCTACTCATTTCTTTAGGATCCGGGATGTCCACTCAAGGACCTTTTCTTATCTCAAATGGTGATATTATATCTATGTTCTCTCAAATGAAATAGCAGATGAAACAACAAAAAAGACTAACCAGATGCTGATGAAAGAGATAGATAAGATAAAGTAAGAGAAGCAAAAATCAGTGGAAATAACAACTACACCATTGCAGCCTAGGATCCTGAATTCTAGTACTAAAGGATCACGAAAAACAATCTGGGAGATTTTATTACTATGAAGACTCAAGCCGGAATAGTAGATCTGTGACATCCGATAATTTTCCGTTAACAAAACTCTGTTAGTTTTATTGAGTCTTGCATACACGTCATGTTATCACACACAAGTTGTCCTTGAACGTTGGTGACTTAACAAATGATTATTATTGATTTAAAAGTTTTTAACTTAATTAATAATTGTGTGAAATTATTATGTGATTAGATGAAATTAATATGTTACGTATTTGTTAGTATGCTAGTATGAGGAAAATATACATACCACTAAAGAGCATGTAGGATAATTGATATTGTATTTTACTAGTTAATAAACATGAATGCTTTCTAAAAGTAAAATGAGTGATTTATAAACATCTAAAAGTAGGCTTGTTAATTTATGAAAACTAAAAGGTTTAGATAGAAAACCTACCGAGTATAAAAAGGAAATTAAAATCCTAATCCCCTAATTAAAACCCCCCTCTTGTCAACTTTGAACTTCACACACACATATTCATTCGATTATCGCTTGATTTGATCATTACAATGTGTTAGAAAGCTTCTTTCTTGATCAACTAAACGTATTAGGTAAGAAGTATCAATTGTTTTTCATCCTTTTACATGATTCTTGAGTATGAACAAATACTTATTCATTCATCCAATCTAAACTTTGAAATTGATGGAACTGAATGTTTTAGTTGTGTTAGTTTGATGTTATTATTGATGATTTATGTAATTATGTGGATTGTGCAAGAAGATCATAGTTTTAACGTGTAGTTCATAACTTACACATAGTGAAAACTTTAATTTCCAAGAACTTTAGATTTTGATAAATGGAAACTTTCCTAAAACTTTGGATTTTAATAATTAGTGATTCTTGTTGTGTTTTAATGATGAATATGGGTTAGATTAATCATATAATTAAAGAATTATTGGTTGGTTTCTGAAATATGAATTATTAGAATTCATCTTCTTAATGAGGAAGTAATTGTTGTTTTTGAAATTCAATTGTTTGAATATGCATGGGATGTTAGGAACATGCTAGAATGGTATTTGTGATGATGATATATGATTATATGCTAGATTTACATGTTACATTTTGTTGTTGGAAACTTGAATGTGATAATTTGGGAAGTTGGATGTTCATATGTACATGTAAGCTAGATGATAATATGATGTTGTATTGAATTGGACTAATGTTAGTAGCTAGGTTTACATGATAGAAGCTTGTGATGGTTATGCATGTGTTTGACCAAAATGGCAAGACTGGACAATCTTGTTAGTTTAGGTTATACTTGGAATACTTTGATGTAATGGTGAATATTATACATGCTTGTGGATCTGAGGCCCTACTTAGTAGGATTGGTGGGGTTTGAAATTGGAAGTAGTAACTTACATCACATAGCATGTAGTGAGTGGTTTAAACCCTATGTGTGCTTAGGTAGCATGATAGTAATATAGCTAGTTACCACTTGGAAAATCTACAGTAACTGGGTAATTTCTAAGTGAAATGTACAAGTTGGTTGTTAGTATGGATTCGTATGTGTTGTATGATAGATTTTGCTAGTATAACAACCTTGATAGAGTTTAGAACTCATTATGTGCAATATGTGGATGTTTTGAATTAAACTCATGAACATTTGGTTTCTTAAGTATAAACAAATATAATTTCACTTAACATGTTACCAACGGATCAAAAAAGTCAACTAGGTCAAACTGGGTCAATGTTTCTAAAATGCATAAATCGATAGGATTTATTGGATACTTAGGGCTTGCTAAACCAACCCCTTATGCACGTACTTATGTACTCGTTTAGAATTACTAATGACTAAGATGTTGGCTTGTTCACACGCCTTGCGATAATACTCTTCATGTGGATTTTGAAGGTGTGACAGATTAGTATCAGAGCCATTGGTTATAGTGAACTACGTTGCATTCACACTATACTATAACTGCTTATAGTTAGATAACTACTCATTTACTCATATATATTGTGTACTCATCTAAATGCACATCACAAACACTTTAGTCCTGCCATTATCATCCTCAGCATGTCACACACCAAGAAAGGAACTTGAGGTTCTTGACATCCCACCATCATCTTTGATCACTAACACTTATCATTCTCAGCCTACATCTAGTAAGCGTTATCGTGACTTGCTTTTGATTAACCAAGAACTTTCTAATCCCACTAACTAGGAGTGGTATCGTAGAATAGTTGTTTATTTGATTTGTAGGGGAAGTGTTCTACTTCTATCACTTGACTTTCCCTACCATTTGGATGCCCCACCTACCTTGCCTATTCTACCCTGCCCTTTTCAAACGCCTTTTGCTGCCTTAGTGGCTTCATGATGCGGTGTGAAATGTATATATTTTGATAAATTTTTTTTGCACATATTCAGTTTTAATTGGTTATTACTAATACTAAACCATACAAATAAAAGGCAAGTGTACCTATCGTGTGGTAGTATAGTGATGGTAAGAACTGAGTATCAATCCGTGGACACACCTAGCCTACTCAACAATCTTAATATTTGACTACCAGATTTGGTTTTTGTTTGAGAAAATGATAAGTTGCATTGATAAGATTTTTAGGGTTTAAAAACAATAATTAAAATAAATTAAAATAAGATTTAAGCGTTTGGATTTAAAACCAGGGAACAAAGGCTATCATCCTAATTAGATTACACTTATATAATGGTGATGAATTGGTGGTGTGATTAAAGATTTTAATTAATTTAAATGATAAATGATTATAAAGATGAGGTGGTGCAATTTCTTGTCTATCCGCTCCGTAGTGATTAGAATCATACCAGGTTGAGTTTTACTGCTTAGATCAAAACCCTAGTAATGTAGGTAAATCTTTTGTGATCTTTTTGACATACGATTTCTGAAAATATAACTTAATGTTAAAAAAAGAGAGTTGATTAGGTTCCTTTCTAACATACCATTAATTTTAAAAAACCATAATAATTACAGTAGATTTCTCAGACTAATAAAAGGGAACCCGCAAATGATCTTAAAGTTAAGGTGATATGATTTCTAATAACCATCTCTAGTTAATTAGCCATGGATTTATTATGAAGATCGGTTTCGCGAATAAAAGTTGATCATACGTTTTTCAACCGTGTATGACAATCACAGTTACAAATCATAAAGTTATAACGTCCCGTTCAAGTGTAGATGCTACCCATCAAAAGTTTTCCCAAGACCACCATAAAGTTAACATAATATAAATCACACTATTAGTTTTTCACAAATTACATAAGGTTCATCCAATTAGGATGATAATTAGAGTTTCGCTCATAATGAGCTTGAACATAACAACAGATAACATAGAAGACAAATATGATATCATCGGTGAAATGGAACAATCAAACCGACGATCCACAATGGATGATGTTTAGACAATCCCGAGCTTCTTCCAAGTGTTGTATGCACCTCTCGAGCCTCAAAATGGTCTTGAAGACTTAATTCCCAAGAGAATTCTGTTGAGTAACTCCCCCACCAAAGCTTGCCAAATGGTGAAATTAGGCCTCTATTTATAGGCTTTCTGGAGTATTTAAGCACGACCCGTGCTAGTACAATGTTTACGAAAGTTGGTCGGCTCGTACATGCAGGTTGTGTCGGGCACGACCCGGTGCTAAATAGGGCACGACCCTATGCTTACTTTTAGGGGACAATACTTTTTATCCTGTCAGATGTCCAAACATGGGGGTGTGCCAATTTGAGCACGAGGAAGTGTTTCAGGCAAGGCATGGGGGCGTGCTTAATGAGGCACGACCCCATGCTTAGACCCTAAAGCTCAGATTTCTTCAATTTCTTGTCAAATATGCTTCTTTTGTCCATCTTGTCCTTTTTAACACCTGAAAACACATTTTAACAATTTTAAGTACAATATCATCAACATAAGGGAGATATTAAGGAATAATTGATGTGCTTTTGATAGGTTTTTTATGTGTAATTTGGAGCACATCACTTCACATGACCATTTGCGACACGATATAACAGGTGAACTCACTGGAATACATGATAGGCACAGCATACCAATCAGGCGTTTGATAGTCTCGGGGAAGTATGGCTGAATCTATCAAATCGTTACGCCATGCAAGCTGATAAAGTAGGAGTTTTGAGAGGACAAATTCTAGATCTCACTACTAGTTTGATGGATGTGTAGGACAAGATACATAAGGCAATAGTGAGGATACATGATTTAGAGGAAAACTACAGCCACAGGAAATACCAAAGGAAGAATGACCCGAAGGAGAACCAGGAAGAGAAGGAGAAGATAATGATGGATCCGTCATTCTAGACTGATTTATTTCATATTTGTTTTACATTGTATAGATTTATTTCATGACCTATGTGGGAGGGATTGTATCCCACCCAGCTGAAAAACCTGGAATTTTTTACATTGATTTAATATATTATGAGTTACTTACAACTTATTTATTATGCGTTATTAATTCGGTTATAAATGTTGTGGTTGTGCAATTCTTTTCTTTAATTTATTTTTAGATGAATGAGATCAGTATATTAGATGTTACTCATTGTTGTATCTATGAATGTAAAACAATATGAATGGACTTGAAAGAGGGTGTGGTCATGGTGCTGTCAACATGATGTCAACTGAATTGACAACTTTGATCAATAAGCATGGTTAGGCAAGGGTGACTACACAAGCTACTCAGTTAGGAGGTAAATTAAAATTTGTGAAATTTTAAATTTCAATGCCCCGTTAATCGGTTTTAAAATCATTAGACTTATTGTTTCAATTTGTTAACTCAACACCACCAGCCTGTACTTACAAGGACTTTACAGACTGCAAGCCCGACATTTATAGTGGAGTTGAAAGAGTGGTAGGACTTGTTTGATGGTTTAAGAAGAGTGAATCGGTGTTTGCAAAGTATAACTCTCCATATGCTGATCAAGTGAAGTACGCAACGGGTACTTTAGAGGCTGCGACATTTTCCTGGTCGAATGCCCAATTGTAGGTGTTAGGTCGAGTGATGGCTAACGCCTTGCCTTGCGAGGAATTAAATGCAATAATGATGAAGGAGTATTGTCCTCATGATGAAGTGAAAAAGCTTAAAGAAGACTTATCGCAATTAAAGATGGAAAGATCTGAGTTTGAGGCGTATACCACCTAATCTCATGAGTTGGCTACTCTTTGCCTGGGTATGTTGAATCCGGCAACAAGAGGATCGAACTGTATTTGCCTGGTTTAGTACAAGAAATCCAGAGCATTGTGACTTCATCAAATTCTACCACCATTCAGCAAGCAATGCATTTGGCTTATAAACTGACAAATCAGGTAGTGGAACAAGGGAAACTACCAAAGCGAGGTGTTGTGGTGAGCATGCCCAATATCAAAAGGAAATAGGATAATTTCGGCAATAAAGGATCGTCATCATCCAATCAGAAGAAGGGAGGGTACATCGGGAAGTACCCTAAGCGTAACAAGTGCAACTATCATCACACTAGCAATTATGACAATTTTTGTTGCCATCACTATGGGAAAGTAGGACACAAAGCTAAAGATTGTTGAGGGGAAATGATAAAAAACATGCATCAGGCACAGGAGACACCCAAAGGATGCTTTGAATGTGGAAAGCAAGGATATTGCAATTAAAAGTTCTTGCAATTGAAAAAGAATGGTATCAATGGTGGAAATGGCGGTAACAACAATGGCAATTTTGATAGCAATGCCAATAATGGTGTCAACAATGGCGGAGCAAAAGAAAGAGCCTTTATCATGGATTCAAGTGAGGCTCTAACTTATCCTATTATTGTCACTAGTAAATTCCTCGTAAGCGGTCGTTGTACTACTTTTTTGTTTAATAATAGAGCTGATAGAAGTTGTATATCAACTAAGTTTACTAGACTGTTAAATGATATCCCTTCTTTGTTGGAATCAAAGCATTTAGTAGAATTAGCTATTGGTAAGCAAATTCCTGTGATGCATATTCTTAAGGGATGTAAATTAGAATTGTCAGGACGCACGTTTGACATTGACCTTATGCCTGTTACTCTCGTTAGTTTTGACGTTGTTGTAGTCATAGATTGGCTATCAGAAAATCAAGTGGATGTCATCTATCATGAAAATATAATTAGTATTTCTCAACCTAATAGAGAAATTCTCTTTGTTAAGGGTGTAAAAATTGGTGCAATCATAGGCATCATCTCTTATATGAAACCCATAAGTGGTTGCATAGAGGTTGTCTAGCTATATTAGCTCTTGTAGCCGACAAGCAACTAGAAGAGAAAAAGTTGGGGGATATTCCTATCATCAGAGATTTTCCAGAGGTTTTACTGGAAGACTTTCCTAAACTCCTGCCTCATCATCAAATTGAATTCCAAATCGACTTAACCCTCAGATCAGCTACAATTGTTTGCGCACCTTACCGTTTGGCAGTAAACGAGCTACAAGCATTATTTGCACAACTACAAGTATTGCAAGACAAGGGGTTTATTTAGCCTAGTTCATCACTATTAGGAGGCTCTATTCTATTTTTCAAGATGAAAGATGATACTTTGCGCATATGCATTGATTATAGGGAGCTTAATAAGTTTACGATCAATAATTATATCCTTTTCCTCACATTGATGGTATGTTTGACAACTTCAGAGATCGAGTTACTACTCCAAGATTGATTTGAGGCTAGGTTACCATCAACTGAGACTTTGAGAGGAGGTCATTACAAAACTGCTTTCAGCACATGCTATAGTCATTAAGATTTCATGGTCATGTCATTCGGGTTAACCAATGCACCAGTGGTGTTCATGAATCTCTATAACCGTGTGTATAAACCCTATCTTGATCAATTTGTTATTGTGTTTATTGGTGACATATCACGGGAGCTCTATTATTATTTTTAGATCTGCTCAAAAAGGAACAATTATATGCAAAGTTCTTAAAGTGTGACTTCTAGATTCAGGATGTTCAATTCTTAGGGCATATAGTCAATGATAAGAGAAATTTGAAATAATTGGGTAATTTTTAACTAAAAAGTTGGTTGTTAGTTTGGATTCGTATATGTTGTATGGTAGGTTTTGCTAGTAGAACAACATTTTTGGAGTTTAGAATTCATTATGTGCAATATGTGGATGTTCTGAGTTAGAGTCATGAATATTTGTTTTCTTAAGTATAACCAAATATGATTTTATTTAAAATGTCACCAAATTGGATCAATGTTTCTAAAATGTATAAATCAAATGAATTTATTGAACACTGAGCTAAACCAACCTCTTATGCACGTATGTAGGTAGTCATATATCATAGGTAAGTTGTGACAGGTTGTCATTCATTCTAGCATTTGGTTTGCATTATCTCTTGTATACGCTTATGGTGAGTTCACTCCCCCTCCTTTAAATACTCTTTTTGAGGGAGAAAACATACTTTCAAACACTTTATCTTTATATGTTGGATATGCCATGTACATAATGTAGTTTACCATTGCAAAGTCATTACTCTTTCGGATAGTTAACTAAGAAAATTAGCGGGAAATATTGGATAGTAGTACTAAGTTTGTCAAACCCTACCCATACGACTAGAGGTCAAGCTAGAGAAATATTTTCCTAAATGACTAACGCAATTTCAAGGCACGATAATGTCATGACAGAAGGCAAACAAACAAACACAATCAGCTTCGATCGCAAAAAAACACTATTGTTATGCTTATGTTATAGTTCAGTTATCTATTTCATTTCGTATTACTTATGTTATACAAATAAATTGTTTTGCTTGCTTTCAAACTCATGAACTCACCAACACTACTACAAGTTGTTAATAGATGACGCGCAAAAGATGACACGTGAAAAAAGATGAAGCACGAAAAATGATGACGTGCATTTTAGCGTGTCATAAAAATTATGTCGTATTTTAGAAAAATTATAGATAAAATGACACGCATTTTTGCGTGTCATCTTTTTCTGTCATGTTTTAAAAAGTCATGCCCATTTTTATTTCCCCTATGCATCCTTAAATCGATTTTGCCCTAATTTCTTCTTCCCCCTACGCACGCATCCTTAAACCCACGGCTCTAACTTGGCCTAATCGCCTCCCTCCGTCACCACATCGCCTGTCGCTCACTACTCTCGCCCACTGCTCTCACCACCGCCGCTAGTCCCTCCGTCGACCACCGCCGCAGGCCCAATCGGATGAAGGTTGACGCGTGGTTCGGATCTTGCAAGACCACTCTGCTATTCATAATGCACTCAGTCACGTTAGCAACCTCATCATTGGTGTTACTCAGGGATTCCGTTACAAGATCCGGTTCGTGTACACTCATTTTCTAATCAACACTAGCATCACCAACAGCAACTTTGCGATTGAGATTCGTAACTTTCTAGGTGAAAAGAAGGTTTGAAACTTCACTCTCTATTTTATTTAATTTGATGTTTTATATATTTTCTGATTTATTCAATACTATATGCCTGTTTTTTTCGTTGTATGATTCAATTGTGTAGTTTCTTTGTGATGTTAAATTAGGACTTGTAAACCCTAGGCATAATGTTCAGTATAAACAATTTGATCTTGATTTCTACTTTGTGGTGTTTTGTTGTGTTTTATAACTACTGTATTTGATTATGAAGATATAGCTTATGAAATTTTGATGTCAAAGTTTATTGGAAACAAGTCTATAATCATTATTGTTTATTGATTGAAGTAAATCTGAAAAATACTATCGTCGATTTGTCTCTACACACACAGTAAAAACTATACCTGAAGATGATAAATAGTCAAATTGTGTAAGATCTTGCTTTGATTATAATGCTTTTTGTTTAGTTTTTTTTCTGATCGTCTTCTACTTTTTTTAGAAAGCAGATCATATACTTATTTATGTGATTGTGTGATATACTAATTTACGTACATGAAATGATTGCATGTATGGTTATGTAAATCTATTTGTGTTCTTGTGAAATATGGCAAAAAGAGAACAAGATTGGAGAGAGAGAGAGATTATAGGAGTTTTGATTTTCAAAATTAGAAGTTACAAAATTTCAATTTTTTAGTTTACCAATTTTACCCCTAGACACCCATTAATGAAAAATATAATTTTAACCTAGACAAAGAAAAAAAATTAATTTTGAGGAAAATTCTTTTGTAATCATCCAAAGTTAATCATCTCTAAAGATTTAACTAAACAAGTAAATCAAGAATGATAAAATGATTTGGTAAAAAGAACTGTAATGTTTTCATCAAATGACACTTGTTTAAGATGAATAAGCTTTCGATCAAAACGATCACAAATGACATGCAATCGGATGTGGATGTGCTTCGTCTTAGAGTGTTGAATCGGATTCTTCACAATGTCAAGAACAACTTTGTTATCACACAAAATGGTTGTATCATAAAGATTTAAACACCATCAAACAGTTATTGTTGAATCCAAATAATCTATGATCAACAACTTGATGGGGCCATGTATTCTACTTTGCTAGTCAATATTGACATCGTGTTTTGCTTCTTACATTACCAAGAAATCAAATGATTGCCTAGAAATTGACATCCACTAGTAGTAGATTTCCTGTCTAGATTATAGCTACCATAGTTACTATCAGTATAAGCAAACAAATTACATTCAGAATTCCTAAGATACCAAAGTCTAAGTTGTGGTTGGGCTATGAGATACTTGAAAATCCGCTTGACAGCTTTCATATGTGATTCCTTATAATTAATTTGATAACGAGCGGAGCATACTAATAAATCGAAAACATGATATCCGACCAGCTTGCAATCACATACATTTGAGATCCAATCATTGATGTATACACATGTTGATCAGCATCTTCACTTATGAGATTTGGAGTTAGAGTAAGACGAGAAGACATAGGAGTTTGAGAAATCTTGGAATCTTAAAACTTGTATTTATCCAGCATACTTTGAACATACTTTTCTTGATGAATCAAAATACAAGCTTCACTTTGTTTCACTTTGTAAGGATTCCTATAAGTTTGATGCAGCCAAAACATCCAAAGTCTCACTGCAAGCATGCACCAAAGAACAGAAGTAGAAATGCTTTGGAAGTTTTACACCATGCACTAGAAATATTCTAAGTGTAAAATCTTCCGAAGCCAAGACCAATATCTTCCGAAGCCAAAAGTGAAGTCTTCCGAAGCTTCAAAGACAAAGTCTTCCAAAGCCAAAGAGTGAAGACAGATTTCTTTCGAAGACTTTTAAAGACATGCTTTTATCTGATGTACTTTTCCATAAAGCTGGACCACCTTTCCGCTGTAACTCTGTAAAGTCACCAACTTACATGAGTTGGTGAAAGGTCCATGCTTTTGGTAACTGTACATTGAGGTCATGAGTCCATGCTTTCTACTTTATGTACTTTCATCCTTTTTGTAATATATTAGGATGTGAGCTATGACATGTCATAGTCACTTGTCAAAAGGCAAATATGTCTTTTGACTCTATAATTGATCTTCTTTGTGTCTAGTCAATTGTATCCAGCTGGATTTCAAAGTATAGCCTGCTGTAGGATGTAGTATAAGTATTTCATAATCTTGTATCTTTCTTTTATGCTTTGTAACACTTGTAATAGAACTTGAGAAAGCAATATACTGCATCCTTGAAAACCAATCACTTGTGTTCTCTTGTTCTGTCTCTTACTTATTACTCGTGTTCTTAGTATCATACTTGTGGTTAATCCAGTTTACTGTTTGATTAAGTTTGGTTAATCTCCTCTTTGTGTTGTTGTGTTGTAAGTAACCGCCCTTTAACGGTCCTGCAATTGGTATCAGAGCTTTTCAGGCTCTTGATATAAGATCTCACCATCTTAAGATCCCTCACACACACAAATACTAAACTTTTCAAATGGCAACCATTTCCAAGACTGGTATGGAAACTAGAACCATGAACAAGTCCCCACTGATCACTCTTGATGACTTTGATACCTAGTGCCTGAGAATGGAAGGTTTCATCAGGTCTCTAGACTCAAGAATATGGGAGTCTGTTGAAAACGGACCTTTCATACCCAGCACTCCTTCTGCTACTGGTGCTGGTATGATCCCTAAAGATGTGGCTAACTACTCTGATGAAGATAGGAAGAGAGTAGAGATTGACAGAAAATCCATGACAGCTCTTCAAACTGCCCTTCCAAACTCTGTGTACAAAGGTTTCAAGAAGTACAAAACGGCTAAACAGCTGTGGGATGCACTAAAACTGATGTATGAAGGCTCCTCTGAAGCCAAGAAGAACAAGAAGGATCTCCTGAGCAGCAGTTTGAAAATTTCACTTTCAAAACAGGTGAAACCATGACTCAGCAATACTTCAGGTATGTTGAGATAGTGGATACCCTTATGGATGGAGGAGTTCCTCTTGAGAATTGAGACATTATAAGGAAGTTCATGTCCTCACTTCCTAGGCAATAGACACACCACTGTGTGGTGATCAAGAGGACTGAAAATCTCAAAACTCTTACTCTGACAGAGTTATATGGGATTCTTAGTGGCTACCAGATGGAGATGAACATGCAAGGTTCATCTGGTAACTCCAACAATCAATTGGGTTCAGCCCTGCACGTGGTTGAAAGGGATAGCATAGAACCCAACATCATCTCATATGCTACCCTGACAATTCACCAAAGGTTCCTTTCATCACCTTCCCAGAGACACCCAGGGAGAACTACACTCAAGGAAGCCCATTCCAAGAGACAAGTTTTTCTCAAGCTTTTGTGTCTTCTGATGAAAGCTGTGGCAACTCTCTTTTCACTCTTGAAGACCTGGACTGTATCCATCCAGATGATCTGGAATACATGGAAATAGTCCAGCAGATGGCTCTTCTCACTCACAGAGCCAAGAAGTTCTACAAGAGAACTGGACGGAAGTTTCCAAGCAATGCAACCAGTGGAAAGTTTGGCCTGGACAAAGGCAAAGTCAAGTGTTACAACTGTAACCTGATGGGCCACTTTGCCAGAGAATGTAAGGCACCTAGAACAAATGGTGGCCAAACACAGTCCAGACCCAACTACACTGACAAAGCTCCCCAGAATAAGAAGCCAAAGCAACAAGCTGCTATTGCTATTGAAGAAGGAGGCTTTGACTGGAGCTTTCAGGTGGAAGATGCTTCTCCAAACCAAACACTAATGGCAGATCATGATGAAGCCAAGGTATTGGAACATCTCTGTACTCCTGAATGTATTGCTAAAGTTAATAGATACAAGTCCTATAACTTGGAGATGAGATCTGATCTTGAGTCCTTAAACATTTTAAAATCTGATTTTAGAAAGTCTGAAAATGATTATAAACTAAAGATAGAGGACTTAGAGAAAACCATTTCAGTTCTAAAACATGAGCATACAGATTTTAGGACTCAAATCAAAGATCTCATAACCAAGCTGACTGAGTGCCAGGCTGAGCTTATGATCAGCAAAGCCAGGGCAGAAAATAGTGTTCTTGAAAAAGAGACCTTCAAGAACATGATATCCTCATCCTTGCACAACAAGGTGTGTTATCAAAACAGGAAGGGACTAGGATCCAATGAGATAGCTCCTCCACATACAATCTTGTCTGTAAGATCTCCTAGGTGTGGAACTTATGAAGATGAGCTTCCTCTCATAGATCCTATGAGTGAAGAGGATGAAGAAGAGATAGCGAAGAATTCATCTGAGAAGAGTGAAGAGGAGGATTCTAAGAAGGGCCACTATCCTTCTGAGAAGAAGAAGATTACTGTGATGACCAAGTCAATAAGAAAGAACTTGATCAGGAAGAGCAAAAGAAAAGCAAGGAAGGCTCAAGAGATCAAGGCTACTTTGGACTCTAAGCAGAAATAAGTTTTTATCTCTGCAGGGTTTGAAGTAGTAAAGATTGAAGACAACAACCAAAACTCTTCAGCTAAGAGTTCTGGTTCTTGTTCAAATCATCTCAGTACCAAGAAGAAGACTGATCTGCTGTGTACCACTGCTGCATAGCCTGGACCATCAAACTCAAAGAACAGTTCCCAGCCCAAAAGGACTGTCTCAACATCTGCAAAGATGAAGGTGGAGAAGGGATGTGACAAAAGACAGTCATGTTCTCAGAAGAAGACTCTTGTGAAGAAGAAAATGGTGTGTGTCATGTGTGAAAGTACCTCTCACATTGCTAAGGATTGTCCATACAATCCTAAAAGTACTGTCCATATGACCAAGACAAAGACTTCAAAAAGTTCTAAGAAGATTCAAGCTTCGGAAGGAAAATTTGTTTCCTTCAGAAGCTCCGAATCTAAGAAGAAGGCAAATGGAAAATTACCTTTGGAAGAGAAGTTGGTCTCGGAAGAAAGGAATTCTTCCGAACCACTGAGGTCTGCTGCACTGACTGCAGAATCTTCCGAAGGTTCAGTCATCAAAACTTCTGAAGTCCCAAAAGCTTCCGAAGTTTTGAAGGTCAAGTCCAAGACTCCAAAGGTGGTGTGGAAGTCTAAGAAAGACCAAGTGACTGAAAATTCTCCATCAACAACAGCTCAAGATCCTCCTAGCACAACCATAGGATCTATTACTGTTGCATTACCTTCTATTATACTTAGTGAGCCCAAGACGAATAAGGCTTGGGTTTCCAAATGTAACTAATCATTTTCTTTGTGCAGGAACAGCTCAAGACAAACAAGAATGTCTGGATCATTGATAGTGGCTGTTCCAGGCACATGACAGGCAGTAGGTCACTACTCCATAACTTTGAAACGATTTATGGAGGACCAGTTGCTTTTGGAGGAGATGAAGGTGGTTACATTTCTGGAAGGGGCAAGGTCATAAATGGTAAGCTCAACATTAAAAAGGTAAACTTTGTCAAGGAGCTTGGGTACAATCTTCTGAGTGTATCCCAATTTTGTGATCAGAGTCATAACATGCTCTTTAGTGAGCATGAGTGCATTGTTCTCAAGCCTGGAGTGGTCATTTCTCATGAGCACATCCTGCTTAGAGCCCCCAGAAAAGGGAAATGTACAAGATGGACTTGCAAGAAACATCTCCCTCTGGAGAAGTTTCATGGTTTCTGTCTAAAGCCAATAGTGATAAGTCTTTCCTATGGCATAAAAGAATGTGCCATGTAAACTTTAAGAACATGAATAAACTAATTAAACGTGATTTGGTAACTGGAATGCCAAAGAAAGAGTTTACAAGTGATGATCATTGTGTTGCATGCCTGAAAGGGAAGCAGCATAAGGTATCTCACAAGCCTAAGGAAAGGAACTCTATCACTACTCCCCTACACTTATTACATATGGATCTCTTTGGCCCCACCAGTCTAATGAGTCTAGGAAGGACCTCTTATTGTTTGGTGATCACAGATGATTTTACAAGATTCACTTGGGTTTTCTTTCTTAGAACTAAAGATGAGATCCCTGAGATTCTGAAGAATTTCATCTTAAAGATTGAGAATCAAAGTGATCACAAGGTCAAAACCATAAGATGTGATCAAGGGATTGAATTCAAGAATCAAACCCTTGATACATTTTTTGATGAAAAAGGTATTACAAGACAATATAGTGCTCCCAGGACTCCTCAGCAAAATGGTGTTGCTGAGAGGAGAAACAGGACACTAATTGAAGCTGCAAGAACTATGGTGTCTGATTCTAAACTGCCCATCACCTTCTGGGCAGAGGCAGTAAACACTGCTTGCTATGTGCAAAACAAAGTTTTAGTAGTTAAGACACATGGTAAGACTCCTTATGAACTTTGGCACAAGAGAAAACCTTTCATTGGCTTTCTCAGGTCATTTGGATGTCCTTGCACCATCTTGAATACCAAAGATCAAATTGCCAAATTTGCTGAGAAATTAGATGATGGACATTTCATTGGATACTCTTCCCAGGCTAAGGCTTATAGAGTATACAATCTAAGAACTAGAATTGTTGAGGAGTCAGCCAATGTGACTTTCAATGAACACACACCCTGTGTGGCTGGTTCTGGTCCTGATTGGCTGTTTGATCTTGATTTAGTTACCAACTGTTCTAACAAATCTTGTGAGAATGTTTCAGGATCTGCAGAAAATTTAAATACAGGTGATCCTGACCCAAGATTTGAGCTAAGAAGACCTTCAACTCATACATCTTCAGCTCCAGTTGGAACTACTTCTATAAATGAGGTTTCTATCAGTACTACAATGACAAACTCAGCTGATACATCTGGGGTGCCTTCAAATTTCAGCTCAGAGGCTCCACAACCAAATAAGGATACCTCAATTGTGGAAGACAACAATGGTGGTGGTAACAGTGATCAAGAATTTCTTGATGCTAATAACCACACCTTAGATGACAACATCAATGATGTCACACAGTCATTGGATCAATGCAATCTTGATAAGTGTGGTGATGTGGAGGGTGAAACATCTATGCCAGATCTAAATTTCTCAAATTTAGATATTTCTCAGCAACTTGCTGTGATCCCTCAGCTTAGGATCCATAAGTCTCACCCCACCACAAACATCATTGGAGATGTTGTCACAGGGGTAAGAACAAGAGGATAAACCTATTAAGCAAATGTTTGTCTTCACTTTTATTTCTTATCCCAGATAGAGCCAAAAAAAGTTGATGAGGCTCTAAAGGATGGAAGTTGGATTGAAGCTATGCAACAAGAGTTGCTTCAATTCAAAAGGAAAAAAGTTTGGAACCTTTGTCCTCTTCCTCATGGGAAGACTACCATTGGAACCAAATGGGTGTTTAGGAATAAGAAGGATGATAGAGGCATTATCATCAAGAACAAGGCTAGACTAGTTGTTCAATGATACACACAAGAAGAAGGAATTGACTACACTGATGTCTTTGCTCCAGTAGCAAGACTAGAAGCTGTTAGGATATTTCTGGCATTTGCTGCATCCAAGAACTTCAAGGTCTTTCAGCTTGATGTGAAGTGTGCTTTTCTGTATGGAGTGATTGATGAGAGGTGTATGTCAAACAGCCACCTGGTTTTGTAGACCCTGATCATCCTGATTATGTCTGCAAGCTTGACAAAGCTCTTTATGGGTTGCATCAAGCACCCAGGAAGTGGTATGAGACACTGTCTGAGTATCTTTGCAAACATGGATATAGGAGAGGTACTATAGATGGAACTCTCTTCATCAAAGGACAGGGAAATGACATATTGCTAGTTCAAGTGTATGTGGATGACATCATCTTTGGTTCAACTAATCCAAAGCTCTGCAAAGACTTTGAGAAGCTGATGAAAGACAGATTTGAAATGAGTGCAATGGAAGAACTCAATTTCTTTCTGGGAATTCAAGTGAAGCAAGTTGAAGATGGTATCTTCATAAGTCAGTCAAAGTATGTTCAGGACATACTCAAAAGGTTCAACATGACTGATTGTAAGATTGCTAAGACACCCATAGCCAAAAACCACTCCCTTGGACCTGATCTTGAGGGGCAGTGTGTAGATGAACACTTATACAGGACTATGATTGGGTCTCTTATGTATCTTACTGCTAACAGGCCTGATATCATGTTTGCTACATGTATTTATGCAAGATATCAAGCCAACCCTAAGATGTCTCACCTCATCACTGTCAAGAGGATTCTAAGATACCTCAAAGGTGCTTCAACACTTGGTTTATGGTATCCAAAGAATCCTGACTTCAATCTGTATACTTATACAGATAGTGATTATAGTGGTTGCAACATGACTGCAAAGTCTACATCTAGGGGATGTCAGTTCCTTGGTGGAAGGGTTGTCTCATGGCAATGTAAGAAACAATCCTGTGTCTCTGCATCAACTGCTGAAGCTGAATACATTGCTGCTGCAAGCTGCTGTGCTCAAGTGCTTTGGATTCAGAATCAAATGCTAGACTATGGGTTAAACTTCAAGGAGACTCCCATTCACATAGACAACAATAGTGCTATCTCTATCACAGAGAATCCTGTGCAGCACTCAAGGACCAAACACATCAATATCAGGTATCATTTAATAAGAGATAACATGAAAAAGGATTAATTAAACTAGTCAAAGTTCACACAGATGAACAATATGCTGATCTGTTTACAAAAGCTTTTGATGAACAGAGATTTAAATATCTAATATCAGCTATTGGGATGATTAACTTTGAGTAGATTTTTCTTAAAACTAATTCTAATTATTTCTTAAAATATGTGTGTCCTAAGTTGTCTAGTTCATCACTTTCATAAGCACATGTTTTCTTTGGATTAAAAATCCTTTTGGAAGATTTTCCTTAGATTCTTGAAAATTTTATGATCCTTCGGAAGATATATTTTTATCTTCGGAAGCAAATCATGTCTTCAAAATAAATAACCGTCTAAGAAATTTTACCTTCAGAAGAGGTTTCAATCTATCTTCCGAAGCTTAAATACTTGTCTCAGACACTTATTTGTTTTCAATGACTATTTTCTTCCGAAGCAAAGTTAACTCTCGAAAGCTTTGTAGATTTATATACAAAGCATTCAAGTTTTTATTTCTCTTCCGAAGCAAAATTTTTAAAACTCTCAGGAAATTCTTCCGAAGTCATTTTAGCTTCGGAAGCTTTTTCATTAAAACTTCCGAAGATAATTTACCTTCGGAAGCTTTTCGACTTCCAAGAAAACTACTTTTTGAGCAAATGTAAACTAATTTTTCAGAGGTGGGACCGACATTCAGATTTCAAAGTTTATCCTCTTTCATTAACTTTGGTTCAAATCCTTTTCACATAAATACCCAACGGTTCCCCCTCTCCCTCACTATCTTCTTCAATTCTACTATTCCTCAAACGTAATTTCTCCCAAACCGCCTTTGCTTTTCATCTTTCCTCATCCTTAAGCTTCTAAAATGGCCAACCTTAACATCAGAAACAACCCAGATTTCTCCATGCAACTTCACAGCCAACATAACCAAGTTGCTCTATTAAGCTTTGAGAAAAATGAAAGTTTCTCAGAGATTTGCCGTTTCTTAGCTCTATCAAACTACTCCACCTCCCTAACCATTGATCCTACTCTATATGAGGATCATCCGCTTGAATTTTGAAAGACCTGCCAAGAGGTCATTATAGATGAGGAGAAGGCACTGTCTGCCACAGTGCAAGGGAGGACAATCTTCATCACTCCGGCCATCATAAACACTCATTTGCACCTGGATGATGAAGAAGGTGAGTTGTCCTTCCCAAAGGAAGCTGTAAATCATTCCTTTGAGCAGATGGGCTATGAGGAAGATTTCTCTGTAAAGACCTTCAGGAAAGGAAAAGTCTCATCCCAGTGAAAATACCTGCTTCATGTGGTTATCCACAGCTTGTCAAACAAGCATGGAGGGTGGGACCAGATTCTTGAAGATCTCTCCTTCATAATACATGGAATGGTTCAAGGGGTCAAGTTCGGGTACTCTCAATTTGTCTATACAAATTTGCTTGCTAACTTGGACTCATTAGAGTATTATATGTTTCCTAGATATGTTCAACACATTCTCAACTGTGAACTGGGCTCACAGTTGAGGGAAACAGATAATATTCTTAAATTGGGACAGATGAAGCCTGACATCTTTAAAATTATGAAGAAGCCAACTGTAGGCTTCTCAGGGGTAGAAACAGCCCTAGTTCCAAAAATGTTAGAGCTCATTGCTCAAGGTGACAACCTAGCAACACAAGCTAGTGTTGAACCCACACCTTCTACCTCTCAACCACCAAAAAGGCCACAAGTAACCCTCACCTACCAAAGAAAATCCAAACGACCCCCTGCTCAAGCTATTGAGTCTGTGCAGGTCCCCATATACTCACCAATACAGGAGGAAGTGGACACTAGAGCTCCCACTTCCCCTAAGAAGCAAACCACTCCTGTCTCTTCAACAATCAGGGCTAAGGTTCCTCATGCTCACCCTGATGAGCTCACAAGTCCAACTGCCTTAAGCCTTCACTCTGAGTCTCAAAACTCAAGTGAACAACCTTCAGGGGACAGTTACCATCCCCAGCCTTTAGATCTAAATCAACCCATTCCCAACCTCTCATTCTATACTGATGAAGACTTAGGTTTTATTGAGTACCATGAGTCTCTCTTCTTTTCCCCTACTCAAAGAGAGACGAGTACTCCTGAATCTCCTCAGTCTAGCCCACATCAGTCACCCATAATTGAGGTGGATACTTCTGAACCTGTTCAGGATATCCATATGGAAGAGACTCTCACTTCTGTAAGTGATTACATTATTAAGACCTCAACCATGGCAGCTCAGCCCATTGACACCTTAACAGAGGATGTCAATGTGCAGAGGAAATCCAGCAGCCAAGAACCTGAAGCTGGTGGTGAGAGAGAGGACTTTGGTCCAATCATCTCACCTCCCAATGATTCTTCTGATGATGAAGAGGGGAATCTGAGACTAAAGGTGCATAAATTGTCAAAAACATGCTCCTATTTAGTCTCTAAGGTTAGTCACCTTGAATCTCAGGTGACTACCCTTCAAAATATGGTTAATGATCAGCAACTTAAGATATCACATCTCAGGGAAAAACTAGCTGGGAGACCTTTAAGAAGAGCTCAACCAGGAACACAAGAACCTGTGAATGTGGTTGACCTAACCTCTAGCTCACCTATGCAAGAGGGTGATGCTACCAAAAAGGGGGAGAAAGTCATTACAGTCACAGAACCTGGGAGTTCTTTAGAGAGTATGGACATTGAGGATTCACCATCCTCACTTGCAACTGTGCATACTCAGCAACTTCCTCAAGTTCACATTAATATGGACATAATTGACTCTTTCATTAGGAGTCTCTTTGAGGAAGGCATTCCAAGGGCTGTGTCATCTCCACCTCAAGGAACTTCAAACTACATTATTGGGTGGAGGTATGATGCTGATAGAAGAGCCCTTATTCTTCATAGAGTTCAAGGGCAGCAAGAAGTGTTTAATTTTTAGACTTTGGACTACTATGAAGGTCTTGACCTCAACATGCCACTTGTCAACCCAAGCAAATCAAGACATGCTGACAGGTTATCACTCAAGATTCAAGACAGAATTACTAAAGAGTTCAGCCTAAGGAGACAAAGGCAATCAGGTAATGTCATTGGTCAACTGGATGCTGAGGCAGACCCTGAGATTAGCTTCAAAGGGAAAATCTTGGCTGAAGGCCCAGTGATAGAGCCTGAGAGCCCTGTCACACCAACAACTCCTTCAGAAATTCATTCCCTCAGTGAAACACCTGCTGGTGAAGGTGTTTCACAGCCTCTCTCTGGCTAGAGCTTGGATGCTACACCAAGCAATGAAGGCCAAACCTCTATCCACCCTGAGTCACAAAGGTCTGTGGGTGACAAAAAGAAAAGGATTTTGACTCCTGAGGAGATTGAGGAGGAGGAGAGAGAGAGGAAGAGGAAGCTAAAGGGAGAAAGTTCCTCTAGGTCTTCAGGATTTATGCAAGCTGCAATCAGGGCTGCCCCCAGACCAAACACTCAAGAAGATGAGTTGAGGGCAGTCATGATTACTTACCTGCAGACCAGGAACTATGACATAGATGAGATTATATCTCTCCCCTTAGAGCAATTAAATGAACTGGCTGACATGGAAGTGTCAAGAGAGATGAAAGAAAAAGAGGATGCAAGTTTACTTCTCCAATTCAAAGAAGAGAAGAGACAGAAAAGATTATACAAGCATGCTCCAACTCTCTCCCCAGTTCAGGAAAGTCATGTGTAAGAGGATGTGGCTGCTACACAAGAACCTCAGGTAGACAAGGAAACAGATAGGCAAAACATGATCAACTACTTGAGTGCCACAGGTCTCTACCAGGCATCTGCACTTCTTCCCTTGTCCTTTGAGTACATTGAGTTTGAGTATCTCAAACAGCTTGAACTTCAAGTGCTCAAAGAACAAAAGGCAACAAAGAGAAAGATGAGGGAAGATGCTGCAAAGTCAAGAGCTATCATCCAAAAGAGTATGAAAAAGTCTGCTGACAGAAAAAAGGATGATGAGCTTCTTGAAGCTGTATGGATTCTTCGAAATGAGACTTGGCCCTATGTCTCTATCCACAATGGATGAGCATATTAGGGTAATCAAGCAGAAGATCAAGAGTGGAAAGCTGATTGACTTATACTCTTCTCCAAGTCAAATCCCACCTGAAGTGGAGGTTAAGGTTGAACAACCTGAGATAACATAACCTGGACCTCCTGCTGAGCCTCAGCAAGCTTCATCTTCTGATCCACAGCAGGGTCAAACTCCCTCTACTTCTGAACCTGTGAGGGAGGAACACCCAACTGAGAAAGACAAGGATGATCAACAAGGTGCTGCAGACCAGTCTTCTCAGTTAAACTCTTCTAAGAGGAAGAAGAGGATGGCTTCTAAACCAAAGTCTAAGAAGAAGAAGCCTGAATCATCCACCTCTACACCTCAGGCTGAGTCAGATCAACCTGAGGAAGTGCATGAAGAGGCAGCCCAATACACTCCAATTTAAGTGGCTCCTCTTGCAGCTAGACACTCATCTTATCTTGGACCTTCACTACTAATCCAGAGAGATGGCATGTGATCAGAGATCAAGGTGTTGAAAATGTCTATACATGGCAAGACATAATCAACTTACCTCTGCATGATCTCTTTGAGATGAGAAGATATTATGAGAGTCTTAATGATCCTGACCATCTAATGAAGAAGGGTATGGTCATCATTGTGCTGAAGACTACTAACATCTAAAGATCTTCTAAATGTTTTGGTAGCATCAGCCTAGGGGGAGTTTGTAAGGATTCCTATAAGTTTAATGCAGCCAAAACATCCAAAGTCTCTCTGCAAGCATGCACCAAAGAACAGAAGTAGAAATGCTTTAAAAGTTTTACACCATGCACTAGAAATATTCTAAGTGTAAAATCTTCCGAAGCCAAGACCAATATCTTCCGAAGCCAAAAGTGAAGTCTTCCGAAGCTTCAAAGACAAAGTCTTCCGAAGCCAAAGAGTGAAGACAGATTTCTTCCGAAGACTTTTAAAGACATGCTTTTATCTGATGTACTTTTCCATAAAGCTGGACCACCTTTCCGCTGCAACTCTGTAAAGTCACCAACTTACATGAGTTGGTGAAAGGTACATGCTTTTGGTAACTGTACATTGAGGTCTTGAGTCCATGCTTTCTACTTTATGTACTTTTATCCTTTTTGTAATATATTAGGATGTGAGATATGGCATGTTACAGTCACTTGTCAAAAGGCAAATCTGCCTTTTGACTCTATAATTGATTTTGTTTGTGTCTAGTCAATTGTATCCAGCTGGCTTTCAAAGTATAGCCGGCTGTAGGATGTAGTATAAGTATTTCATGTTCTTGTATATTTATTTTAGGCTTTGTAAAACTTGTAATAAAACTTGAGAAAGCAATATACTGCATCCTTGAAAACCAATCACTTGTGTTCTCTTGTTCTGTCTCTTACTTATTACTCGTGTTCTTAGTATCATACTTGTGGTTAATCCAGTTTACTGTTTGATTAAGTTTGGTTAATCTCCTCTTTGTGTTGTTGTGTTGTAAGTGACCGCCCTTTAACGGTCCTGCACACTTAGATACCCAAGAAAAACTATATTTCTCCATGAGAACTTATCTCGAATTTGTTCTTCATCACTGCTTCAAACTTTTTGCACATATCATCTTTTGTAGATCAATAAAAAATATCATCAACATAAATCTGAAAAAGAATAAGATTATCACTCGTTTTCATATTATTAGAGTTTGATCAATAGCTTCCAGAGTATACCTATTTTCAAGCAAATGCTCTATAAGAGTGGCATACCAAGCACAAGATGCATTATGTAAACGAAATAAAGCTATATCTAACTTATCTACTTTATCCAAGTGATCTGGATCTTCAAAACCCAGTGGATGGCAAACATTATTTCTTTTTTTGACTATGCCCTATAGAAATAGTTTTAACATCCATTTGGTAGACTTTGAAATTTATGAATAAAGCATACGCAAGAAAGATGCGAATGGTAGCAACCCACCCGCTGGACCGGGTGAAATGCACAATTAATAATCAGTGGAAGCAAAAACTACTAAATATCAATAATATTCAAAACATCATTTACATCTGAGTTTACAAAATAACAAGTCTTAAGATTCATATGCTTCCCAAAGCCCACCAACGTAAACTCTTGTCACGGATTGCTTATCGATCATTTACCTACACAAGTATACTCAAGATTATGTCAACTATTGCTAGTGATCTCATGAGACATAATTTATAAATAAGTTGATTAAGATGCATTACAATATGAGTTTATATATAAGTTGATTAAGATGCATTACAATATGAGTTGTACGTCAGTAGAGGCCCATGCCATCCATAAGGTTCCAGATGCGAACCAAAAGTATTAACTAAACCGAACTTAAACCTTACCAGAAGGTGCTAGATGCGAACTGAATTTTCAGGAATGCTCAAAGGGCGTTAAAGAACAATTCTGGAGTGAGAGTAGTGAGAGGTTGTGAAAAAGAGAACTAAAATTAGGTTTCTATTTATAGAACTAGATTGGAACCCCTTACAGCCTGCAATGAGAACCCCTTGTAATCCATAGCGCATTAGGGCAGCTAAGACTGACATGTGTCAGCTTCCTAGTCGTCTCTAAACCGCCACATCCATTATGGCCCGAATGAGTATCACTGCATGAATTGGTGTCTTCATTTCACATGAAATGATGAAATTGGTAAAGAGTAGGAGAAAAACTAGAGAGTACCACTCTCTATATGGAACACTAGGTTATTACTTGATTCTCCTGATTTCTATGATTGAGAGGGAAATTCATTTTTTTTTCTTCTTATTAAACTTAACCTAGAAGTTCATACTTATATTCATACAAATTAGAAACCGATATGCCATTAATATATTAATAAACAAACCCAAAACGAATTAAATTGGATTAAAGTGGTCAAGCTGAACGCTCAAAATATTCATGACTTGGTGTGAAACTGAATTGATCTATTGTTATATTGTAATGGATGAGAAGTTCAACGACTTTTGTTCTGCTCGCACCAATTGCTACTAAGTTGTAGTACCATATTAGTTGCTACCAAACTTAGCAACACCAATCGCTACTAAATTTAGTTGCTACCAAATACAACTGATAATTATCAGGTCAGCCACAATTGTTATCGACCCGCATGCCAAGTGGTCTTAAACTCAAATACTGCTACTAATGTAACACCCTAAAATTCTCAATTAATTCACGGTTTGAAAGGGAATAAATGGGCTCTTGGTATTATAAGAAACCCGAAGGATAAAAGTTATCGAAAAGAGAAAGCTTTCCTAATAGTTGTTATAAAAGAGAAGGTGGCCGTCCCACCCTCCTTCTTGTCCCTTCTGCTACAAGTTATAGAAATAGAAAGAGGGCTAGAGAGAGAAAATCTTATTTTAAGCAAAACAATAATATTTTTTGTTTTATATGTTCATGCTATCTTAGATCTAGCCTATTCACGATATGAGATCTAACGTTTAAATGTGATTTCGGTGCAAAAAGGTTGAAGCTTGGTTCTTGTTAAGACGCATTGTTTCTAGGGCTTTCATTATGTTTTGGTTAAAATATGAGTTCTAAATGCCCTATTTTATGTGTATGATAATGATTTGGGTTGGTATGCATAAAGATCTAAGTTTATATACATAAAGTTTGGATTTTTGTGCATGAATGTTTTAGGATTTATACTATGATGCATGAATATATGCATGCATGTATATGAATGTAAAATCCCTAATAATGATAAGCCAGATATCTTTATGTGATAAAATGATGATATGTTGATGACTACACTCAAAACAATAGTCATAAGGTTGTTGTGCATATTATAATGCCCTAGTGGCTATTACCTTTGTATGTGTTACACTCCACCATAGGGGCATGACGTAACGAATGATTTCATATTCACACGTCAGAATAAAAGAAACTACAAATTACAATTTAGTGGTCTATACTAAGTCAAACTTACAAATCATAGTCAAACTAGAACCTCAAGCTTGAGTTTCCAATGCGTATCTATAAACATGTGTAGGAATATAGAATCTATCAAGGCATATGTTTATACATCTACGATCCAACACAAATCCTCTAGCAAGGATAATCTATCTCCTAGCAAGCTCATACATAAGTGTGAGTAACTTCTCATATTTCCACTGTTAAGTACCTAAATACATGTTTAAAATAATCGGGACAACATATAGCTAGTGAGCTCGAGCATTTCAGAAACAATTAATAATATGCAACCCTGCGCTAGACGCATTTCCATCCAACAAGATTGTATTTTTGTGCTTAAACGATTGAGTATACTCGCTACTCTTATTGTCGCCACAATCATCAAAAATGTCTTACAATGTGCTTACATTGGTGGTGTAACAATAGTTGGGGCTATTACAGTTCCCCTGATGAGTCCGAGGCACGATGAAACCACTAAAAATAATCAAAAACAAAATAGTTAGGTTGTCCAAGTGCAACGCTAAATTAATTATAATATTAAAATAATCAAATAGTTATATAAAAACTCTTCACTAGGCTCCAAACCCACGCTTGCGGGATTTGCTCCACATCCAAATGATTAAAAGTGTGATGAACCTAATGTTTAAAGATCGTATTTGCTTTACTTGTGTTTGAACGACTGGGTCTACTAGCTACTTATATTGTTATTATCATGAGGAACAACTGCCATTAAATGAAAGTCTTACAACGAGGTGTTTGTTTGTCGTGCCGACGTAATACTTGTTAAGGGATGTTGCTGCTCCCCTAAGTAGTACAAGACAGGAGAAAACAAGTAAAACTTCTCATAGACGAAAAGGTTAGACTAGCCTAAGGTCTTTTACTTTGTTGCACTTCCTATGCATACAAACGGATAAACATTAAAATAATATCGTCACGCAACTTGAAATTAATATATGCAATTTCTAGAAGTATTTAATTATTATAAAAAACAGTAATAATAAATAACAAACAAGTATCATCCACACGATATGAGCCAACAGACAGACGTGTTTTATATTTAAAGGTCGGTGCCAACACTCTTTCTGCTCCACTAAATAATGAATCTACTTTCTAAAATTTTTATATATTAAATCGATTATCCAATATAGTTTAATGCGTGTATAATAAATTATTTATTTAATCAATATATGATATCGAATATAATACATATTAAATTTACTCACTTAGATTATTTTTTATAGCCCCCAAAATAGAAAATCATCATTAGATTACTATCTTAATTTAATTACGGCGGATTTTTGTAGTATTAGAAAGTATAAAATTTGATTCTCATGTTTTTTTAATTTTTTTAGTATTAAGAGTCTTTGAATCAATATCAATTACTAAATATACAAGTTTTTTTAATAAAAAAATACAAGAATAAACAAAGAACTCTTGGTTTAACAATATCTTATCGTGTAAAATGATGTTTATTATTTAAATAAAAGAGTTTTAGTCACATGAATAATGGTATTATAGTATTATCAATAAGCTTCGAATTAATTAGTTTGGAAGTAGTTACTTCATGGCTTTTTAAAGTTTAAGTCATAGATTCAAGTTTCACTTGATCCAATATATTTTAAGTGAGTAAGATATTTTATCATAGTGGGCCGATCATCAACGATTTCTTTTTTCACTAGCATGAGTGTTCTTTACTCAATGAGTTTATCTGGTGACCGAGCCTAAAGCATTCACTAGCGGTTCAAATAGTACCGTAGTATTAAAAGTAGATTAGATTGGTCCAAAAAAATACGAGAATTTTAATTATATTATAAATAGTAAATTCAATTTTCACGAAATATAAGAGATATTTAATTATTCATAGTATTTCAAGATGACATGAAATTATTATTTTTCTCCAAAATTCCCGTTTACATCTTAACGAACTCACCACAGAAGAGAAGAGTCTGTTAGTCAACCCACTCTGCGACCACCAACGACTCTCCTTCATGCCTAAATCAACCGCCACCGTCGCCGTCGCCGGCGCCGGCAGCATACCGGCGGCATCCAGCTCACCATCACCGTCGTTATCTTCTTCTCCAACCTTCCGATTCTTCAGTCATCTCACAGCACCAGAAAATCCACCAGATCTCAACAACAACAACAACGGTTTCGAGTTGAACGAAACCGACGTCTTCTGGTCATCATCCTCCGACGTCTCTGAAACTCCGTCACCGTCGCACATCTCCGCTTCTCCACCGACTCACCGTCGGAGCAACTCCGGTCTCTACGCCGCGTTGTCCGACGACCAACACCCCTTGGTCCGGCGAAAACCTGCCATGAGTCCGTCGCAATCCGCCGCCTCCGCCGCTCGGACGATCCCGCCGGTGGCGCTCCGGCGGTCGTCGGAGCATTCTCCCGGTTATCACCAATCGGCGCCGGTGAACGTGCCGATTTGGCCGAAGAATAAACGGAGCGATTACTTAGGGCAATTTGATGAAGCGAGTGATAACGTGAATGAGGATGAAGATGAAGATGAAGGTGAAATGGTTCCGCCTCATGAGATCGTTGCGAGATCGTACGTGACGTTTTCGGTGTTCGAGGGAGCTGGTCGTACGCTCAAAGGGAGGGATTTGTGTCGTGTTCGTAACGCAGTGTTTCAGAAAACAGGTTTTCTCGATTGAAAACTTAAATTAATCTTCATTTTCGTTCTGTAATCTGTAGATTTGGAGCCCTAATTCCTCAATTTTGAAATAAAATTTTGCTTTGGTTATGATAATTAGTTAATTACATCTTTGATTTGATGAGAGTGCTCTGTTCTTGTGAATGCATAGTTGTATACTGAAAATATGATTGAAATAAATAACAGACTTTTAGATGTAGTTCAGTCAATTGAGTTCAATATAGTAATTCAATATACTGCAAATTCCCTTGCTACTTTGAGTTAATGCATCAATTGAAATTTGTTATTAGCTTGATCAGAAACGAATTCTATGTCCCTTTTCGAGATACTCTTTAATCTTGTTCAAGTCAGGGGCTGTTTGATTGTGCTGACTCAGTATGAGCTGACTGAGTCAGAAGCTGACCCAGTCAGAAGATCTGACTGAGTCATACATCTGACTGAAACTTGAGTGTTTGATTATGTATTTGACTGAATCTGCTGACTGAAACTTGGGTGTTTGATTATGTATCTAACTGACTCTGCTGACTGAAACTTGCCTTTGTATTTTAACTTGTGTTGTGTAATCAATAGAAATTAACGAAATTTCAAAAGAACATAATAGCTTAAAATTCAAAATGTCATACAAAATACAAGTTAAACATAAATCAACTTAAACATAAATTACACATTTATCATCGACAGCCAATAACTTCTATGTTTGATTGGTCTTGATCATCGACAGCCAAACTATGCCAAACACCAATAGCTGCCTGAAACAATAATTAGCTAATGAAAACCACAACCAGAATACCACTTTCTAGTTCTTATGTATAGCCAAGTTAAACATAAATCAACCACTATGTTAAACTAAACACATTATAAACTCTCAATCATACAATAGAAACGATACAGAGTGAGCCAATTTCTAGCCAATAACTTTTGAGCTTTTAATGTTCATAACCAAATAAACACCGCATCCACCATTTTCACTAAAAATTAATCCATACGAACTACACAAGCACACAGTTCTTACCAAATCTAACATTCATAAATCATAACAAGTAAAGTTTTGGTTCATGGATCTAAAACAGTTTTCGCTCACTGTTCCAAGAAGTTCACACATCGAATCAACTGAAACTTAACCTGCGGCGACGGTGGCGCAGGGTAGCGGGCGGGCGGGGTAAGGCGGCAAGGGAAGGCCGCGACGGTCGCGCAGAGGCAGCTGGCGGTTGGGCGGGGGAAGGCGGCAGGGGAAGGCGGCGACGGTGGCGCAGGGGCTGCGGGCGAGCGGGGGGGAGGGGGGAGGATGGAGGCGGGGGTGGCAGGGGAAGCCCGATCGGAGGCGGAGGGCGGCGGCCGGGCGGGGGGGGGGGGGGGGGGGGGGGGGGGGGGGAGGAAGGAGGCGGTCGAACAAGAAGAAAGGGGGAGGAGTTTCTTAGGGCTTGATTTTAGGGTCAGACAAGAAGAAACGGGGGAGGAGTTTCTTGGTCAGACAAGAAGAAAACAAAGACTCGGTCAGCCCATCCTTCCGGGTCAGACCAGCCAGTCAGACGGATCAAACACACTGACTGGCTGACCGGGTCAGCCAGTCAGTGGTCTGAACCTTGGTCAGACCAATCAAACACCCCCTCAGCTTATGCAAATTATTACATCGTCTCGTCCTCACTTCTCATGAGAGATAGTGAAGCATAAGGAATGCACTGCCAACGTGTTTTGGTGTGTGGATGAGAGAACTTCACGATTAAGCATGCTTGAGTGTCGGTAATTATAGGATGGTCTTTGCCGGAGGGAAACATAAACAAACCAGCGAGCGCTTAATGGGCAAAGCGGACAATATTATTCAGGATTATGTCAAATGTTTCTTAGATTTCCTCCTTTTATTTCTGTTTAAATCTTTATGGAAAGGTATGCAAAATGGGTGAAACAATTTTCATGGTCCAGAAAGATTTCATTGCTGGTTCTGCATCTTCAAGTTACCTTTACCTTTCATATAGGTCAATCAGGACATATGATTTCACTTTCATTCTTTTGAATAATGTATAGAATTCGATTACTTGTATATTTATAAATTTTTGTATCGTAACATAATTTATTGTGTTATAACCCTTGTTTGATTTGCTTTCATCTCAAGCTATTAGTGATGAAGGTTATGCATAAATTACACTTTCAAGCATATAATTGGCTTTTGCAAGTTGTGTTGTTCTTTGAAAAGGTTAAATAAATGGAGCATATCTTGGACCAGAAAGTGAAATAGATTTTTTCTTTTGTTTTATTTAAATGGTGCACTCTTGAATATATGCTTCTGGTCTTGTTATCTTATAGGTATTCTGCTAAAATTTTGCATTAAAAATATCATATATATTGTGTAGCATCTCTTTACCTTTTGTGATAATGCTAAGTTCACCAAATAGATAATACTTTTCAAGCTGTCGGTATATGTATTTTTTATAACAGTTATTTGCAGGGGTATAAACGAGCCGAGCCGAGCCCGAGCTCGCTTAGGCTCGAGCTCGGCTCGTTTTAGTTTTACAAAGCTCGAGCTCGAGCTCGGCTCGTTTGAAGTTTTATTTCTAAAGCTCGAGCTCGGCTCGTCAAAAAATTATCAGGCTCGGCTCGTTTATTGTTAAATTATTAAAATTTTATTTTTTTTATAATTACTTTTATATTTTTTATAATGAAACTTTTTTATATTTAACATAATAAATATTATTTAATTAGTTTTCATCATAAAAATATATATAATAAATATGATTTGTACATATATATTTATATATATATTTTATATGTAAAAAAATTATATAAAACAAAAAGCTCGTTTAGGCTCGCGAGCCGGCTCGAGCTCGATGTCTGAAGCTTGGGCTCGAGCTCGTTTAGTAAACGAGCCATGATGTGAGCTCGAGCTCGGGCTCGAGCTCGTTTAAGCTTGGCTCGATTTGAGCTTTTTTCGAGCCGATCCCGAGTAGCTTGCGAGCCGGCTTGGCTCGTTTACACCCCTAGTTATTTGATTTCAAATCTTGTATTTTTATTGTGCATGGGGTCTGATTTTTTTTAATTATCTTTGAAAAAATGTGAGCAATCCCTCGGTTTGCCCGTCTATTAGTCCAAGAAACTCTAGCGTCGTAGTTGTTAGTCTGATGAAAAAATGAGAATGACAAATGAGGGCGATAAGAGTGATAATTGAAGATGAAGAAGGTGCCATTGATTTCCTAACCCTAATTGTAGGCACAAATTCAGTTCCTGGGTGGGAATTTGCTGGAAAAGATGGCCCCAAACGACGGTGATGGCTAGCAGCGATGAGTCTTGAGGGAAGAGAGTTAAGGTGTATTTCTAAAAAAATAGTAGTACCAACCAAAAAAATCATAAAGCCTAGACGTGTAAATTATATCATATAAACTCAATCCAGTAGTAAGTACATTTAAACATTTGTAAAAGCAAGAAGCATCACAAAATCATTGTTGTATCTTGTGATTGATATTTTTTAAGGTCCAAGTGATGCATAAAATTTTATCTGTCCTCATCAACATGATGTGACATATTTAATTTGTGATTCTTGCCTCATCTACCTTTTAGGACGGGTAATGTGGTGATAGGAACGGCTCAGGAGGGTGAGGTAGCAAAAAAGTTATTAGTGAACACCGCTCTAGCACTTTGGCTTCAGGAAAGGTAAGAAGAATAGTGTGCGATTTTTATCAAGCAAATTGTGCTTACATATTTAAAATCCCCCTCCCCCACCCGCTATAAAAAATAAGTTATATTTTCTTTAAATATTATTTATCTATATAATAAGAGAGTGTAAACTACAGTATTTTGCAACCCTTTTAGCTTTGTGTGCAACTGCTTATGCACAGATACAAGTTTGAAAGGAGGTTGTACATGTAATCACTACATACATATATCAGGGAGGGACCTTGAAAACCATGTTATAAATAAAAACCATGAAAATAAGGGTTACATATATGTAAGTACATGTTACAAAATGTACAACTAAAAATTATGTATGTGTAGAGGTTATCTATATGTAAGTACGCGTTAGTAAGTCTACAACTAAGAGTTACGTACATGTACCGCATACAAGTTACGTATATGTAAGTCGTTCCGTTATCATCGACGTTCCTTAGAGTTTATATTAAAGTATATATAATGACCTCAAAAATAAGGTTGAAGTTTACTAAATTATATTTTAAACAATTAAAAAGTTAAATCAATTATAAATTATAAACATGGTTTCGTTTGATCCCTCTTCTATACACACACACATATTATATATATATATATATATATATATATATATATATATATATATATATATATATATATATATATATGTATATATATGTATGTAGGTACATATACTATATCTATATATATCTCTATATCTCTCTATATCTCTCTCTCTCTCTCTATCTCTCTCTCTGTCTCTCTCTCTCTCTCTCTCTCTCTCTCTCTCTCTCTCTCTCTCTCTCTCTCTCTCTCTCTCTCTCTCTCTCTCTCTCTCTCTCTCTGTATCTCTCTCTGTCTGTCGGTCTCTCTCCCTCTCTCTCTCTCTCTGTCTCTCGGTCTCTCTCTCTCTCTCTCTCTCTCTTCTCTCTCTCTCTCTCTCTCTCTCTCTCTCTCTCTCTCTCTCCCTCTCTCTCTCCTCTCTCTCTCCCTCTCTCTCCCCCTCTCTCTCCCTCTCTCTCTCCCCCTCTCTCTCTCCTCTCTCTCCTCTCTCTCTCTCTCTCTCTCTCTCTCTCTCTCTCTCTCTCTCTCTCTCCTCTCTCTCTCTCCTCTCTCTCTCCTCTCTCTCTCTCTCTCCCTCTCCTCTCTCTCTCTCTCTCTCTCTCTCTCTCTCTCTCTCTCTCTCTCTCTCTCTCTCTCTCTCTCTCTCTCTCTCCCTCTCCCTCTCTCTCTCTCCCTCTCTCTGTCTCTCTGTCTCTGTCTCTCTCTCTCTCTCTCTCTCTCTCTCTCTCTCTCTCTCTCTCTCTCTCTCTCTCTCTCTCTCTCTCTCTCTGTCTCTGTCTCTCTCTCTCTCTCTCTCTCTCTCTCTCTCTCTCTCTCTCTCTCTGTCTCTCTCTCTCTGTCTCTCTCTCTGTCTGTCTCTCTCTCTCTCTCTCTCTCTCTCTCTCTCTCTCTCTCTCTCTCTCTCTCTCTCTCTGTCTCTCTGTCTCTGTCTCTGTCTCTCTCTGTCTCTCTGTCTCTGTCTCTGTCTCTCTCTCTCTCTCTCTCTCTCTCTCTCTCTCTCTCTCTCTCTCTCTGTCTCTCTGTCTATCTGTATATTGTTGGATCTAGAAAGGATGGTGCAACCAAAACCAAATCACTTAGAATATTTTGGTACAACTAATAAAGGACTTCCGAAGCTAAGTGTGGAACTTCCGAAGGAAAAAGGAGCTCTTCCGAAGACAAAGTGTAAAACTAACTTCCGAAGGAAAACTCCAACTTCCGAAGACAAAGAACTTACTTCCGAAGATCAAGACTTAGAATGATAGATCAGAAGTCAACTTTCGAAGTATAGAAGTCCTCAAGCCTCGGAAGTATAGAAGCCTCTTCCGAAGTGTAATTGGCTTTGGAAGAACTTGTTCTTCCGAAGCCTCTTTCGAAGTGTAATTGGCTTTGGAAGAACTTGTTCTTCCGAAGCCAACTTACCTTCGAAAGACACTGCATGGCGTTTTATCAAAAGCCATGTAGTTGACCATACTTTATTCCACTGTTTACCTTTGTAATTAGTACAGTTGTCATCTTTAGTTGGTGACAAAAGGTAAGTCATGGACATGTCATGACTACCATATCTTAGATAATACTTTATCTAAGATACCTTAACTTTAGCATTATAGTATATGTTTTAGTCTTAGGTTTCCAGCTGGTATCAAAGTATATCCGGCTGTAGGATCTAGTATATATAGTTTCTCATTGTAACTCATGTTTGATGCTTGTAAGAGTCTTGTAATACTTTGAGTTGAGAAGTAATATATACAAGTGTCTTGAAAATTATTTCTGTGTGTTCTTTGCTACTTATTATATTATTATCAACTCTAATAAAAGACTCTACTTCATCTGATTTGAGTGTTCTATAAATGAGTTTGAGAGAAATCCAAGTGTTTAAGTGACAAACCCGATTCTGCAATTGGTATCAGAGCTTTTTAGGCTCTTGATTGTGAGATCTTACCATCCTAATCAACCTGTTTTTCACTCCTCCTTATACCACACTCAAAATGGCCCTCAACAAATCTGAAGTAGAGATAGGGACGATGACCAAAGCACCCATCATCACCCTTGAAAACTTCAGGTCATGGAGCAGATGAATGGAAGGCTTCATCAGGTATCAAGACAGCAAGATGTGGCAATCTATTATCAATGGCCCGTATAAGCGAAAGGTAGCTGGTGGAAACGGTGCCATGATTGAGAAAGCTGTTGAAGATTATTCAGATGAGGACTGGAAGAAGCTGGACATTGATAGCAATGTTATGATTGTTCTCATGATTGCAATTCCCAACTCCATCATGGTGGGGTTTGAACATTGCAAGCCAGCCAAAGAACTGTTTGATGCGCTTGCTCAAATGTATTCAAGCTCAAATGACTCCAAGAAGGACTCACTGAAGCAGCAGTTCGAGAACTTCACCTACGTTGCTGGAGAGACACTTAGCCAGCAATACTTCAGGTACATGGATCTCATTTCTTCCTTTCAGTCTGTGGGAATTGCTCATAAACTTAGAGACCTTACAAGAAAGTTCATGCGTGCATTACCTAATGAATGGACATTCTACTGTGTCTCTATCAAGAGAACAGAGAACCTGAATACACTCACCATGACTGAACTCTATGGCATCCTTGATGGATACCGTTTGGAAATGGAGAGTAAGAGAGGTCATCAAACAAGCAGACCCTTGAGTCTTCCTACTAGCAATGCTTTAATGGTTGCTGAAGGCTCAGGAACCTCCCAGCCTCAACAATACCTGACTTACACCCAGCAGTCATCTTGTTCTTCTGGGCCATACATCACATTTTCTGAGACTCCAAGGTCTCAATAATCTCAGCAAAGTTCCTTTCAGGACAGCTGTGCTTTTGTCTCAGAAAGTGAACACTCAAATGATTATCAATATTGCTTTGATGATCTAGAGTGCTTCAGCCCAGATGACGTGGAATACGTGGACATAGTCGAACAAATGGCTCTATTAACCTAAAGAGCAAAGAAGTTCTTTAAGAGAACTGGAAGACAATTTCCCCAGAATGCAATCAACAGCAAATTTGGGTTTGACAAAACCAAGGCCAAATGTTACAACTGTAACCAACTTGGTCATTTTGCAAGGGAATGCAAGGCTCTTAAATCTAATCCGGGAACCCCACAGGCCTCCACACATCCCTCTACATCAAAGCCTACCGGAAAGTCAACAGAAACAGCTGCAATGGCTCAAGAAGTTGACTGGAGCTTCATGCTACAGGATGTGACTCTTGCTCAAGCACTCATGGCCGGAGCAGATGAAAATAAGGTATATGAACATCTCTGTACTCCTGCCTGTATTGCTAAGGTTAAATTGTATCAGGACTATAATATGGAGATTAAATCCGATATTGAGTCTTTAAATGTTTTAAAATCTGATTTTAAAATGGCTGAATCTGACTATCAAATAATCATTGAGGAGTTAGAGAAAACTGTGTCCCTATTAAAACACGAACACACAAACTACAAGACTCAAATAAAGGATTTAATATCCAAATTGACTGAGGCTCAAGCCCAGCTTGTCACAGCTGAGGCTCAAGCCAGAAAGTATGCTATTTCCGAGCAAAACTTCCAAGCCATTCTTGCATCATCCTCTCACTCAAAACTTTGTTACCAAAACAAAGGTGGGTTGGGAACCAATGAAATTGCTCCACCACACTCCTATGAGTCTATAAGACAACCAATGTGTGATACTGAAGAGCAAGAGGTTCCATATGCTGACCCACCTTCTTATGAGTCAAAGAATGATGCAACCATGGAGACCATCACAGGGAAGAACCAAGTAATTATACCCTCTCCTACCAATAATGATCAAACCCTAACCACCAAAGCCAGAAGAAGTAGAGCTAAGGCAGCCAGAAAAACTACCAAGAAAGTGGTTGAGTCTAAGCTGAAGATAGACCCAAAGCAAAAGGGTGTATTCATCTCAGCTGGATTCCAGGTGGTTGGAAACTCTGATTCAGGAAAGGGGTGTAGCACTCCTGTCATACCAAAGGATCAGAAGTTAAAGGGAAAGGTTGCTGATGAAGAGAAAAAGAACAAGAAACAACAATCCTCAAATTCCCAAAAGATTAACATTGCATGCATAATGTGTGGTCTGCAAAATCACATGGCCAAAGATTGTTACTACAATCCTGCTAGCACACATTATGCAAATAATGTTAAAAAGGAAGGAGTCAGGGAAGGTTTCTCATTTGGACCATATCAAATGGTTCAAGTGATGAAAAAGGGAAAGCTTGTTTCCGAAGCAAGGTTGCTTTCGGAAGAAGGTTCTTCTTCCGAAAGGAAAAAAGGCTTTGGAAGCTAAAACTATTAAGACTCAAAAGAATAAAAGAGTCCCCTTGGGACCATCCCAGAAGAAGACTGCTTCGGAAGAAAAGGTGGTGAAGGCTTCTTCCAAAAAGAAAGAAGCTTCGAGGAAGAATGCCAAGCTGTAAAAGCTTCAACAAGCTCATCCTCCATGATCAACCAAGGGATGGAATGGAATATCAAGGAAGATGTTGTAGCCCAAACCTCTTCTTCAAAGACAACCATTGAACCCCCATGCATAAATTTTGGTTCAATTATGTCACTATCATTGGAAGAACCCAAGACCAACAAGGCTTGGGTTTCCAATCAAAACTAATCATCTCATCTTATGTGCAGGGACATCCATATGACAAGAACAACAATGTTTGGATTATGGATTATGGATGCTCCAGGCACATGATAGGGAACAGATCTCTCCTTCAACAATATCAACATTATGATGGAGGTCCTATCCAGTTTGAAGGTGAGGCCGGAGGATATATTTCTAGCAGAGGAAGTATATCCAACGGAAAATTAAAGGTTGACAAAGTTAACTTTGTCAAACAGCTTGAACACAATCTGTTAAGTGTTTCTCAGTTCTGTGATCAAAAGCATCAAATGCTCTTCACAGAACATGAGTGCATGTTGATGCATGTATGTCCCTAGATCATGATTTGTAATGTAATAAATCTTGTCTGTCTGATTATGATGTAAGTTGTATTGATTAATGAAATGACATGGATTGTTTGTTATTTGTGATGTTTAATATTTCATTAATGAATCGTGATTGAATTGATTGGGTTTATGATTGTTTGAATGGTTACACATAATGTTATATTAATTAAAACATTCAAACTTAACTTAATGAAGTTCTCATGCGAATGGCCCATGCGAATGGACCACACGCATGAATAACTTCATACGATTGACTCAATCGCACGACTGAACCAGGAGACTGGATCAGTCGTATGATTGACATATAAGATTGCCTCAGTCGCACGTATGAACACTCAGTCGTGCGGATGAATCAACCGCATGGTTCAATCGCACGACTGAACCATACTTATGGCCCAGTCGCACGATTGAACAATACTAACCTATAAATAGACCCAATTCGTGGAAAAACGTAAGCATTCATACCATTACGATTCCAGACGTACCCTAGCCGTCCATAGACCTCCCAAATCGTTCTCCAAGTTCACAGAACACATTAGATCGATTCCTAATCGACTTCTAACGTTAGATTCAATTCTTGATTGATTCTTCGTGTGTTCTCACTGATTGGATCGCCAATCAAATAGGATTCCGCACTATTTGAGTTGGTTTAACACGCTAATCACTAGGTTTTCGTTCAAATACCAGGTCATAACAAGTGGTATCAGAGCTTTGGCTCTTGATTACGTGTTGATTCAATCAAGATTGCATAAAAGTTTGTGTTTTTGCACTAAAAACGCAATCTTTGGTGTCAAAAGTGATCTTGGACGTTCCCTGCTCATCGAAGTTTGGTTTCTACGGACTTAGGCAATTAGGACTTGTGAAATTTCGAATTATTACGGCTGAAACCCGTCAAACCTAGAAAATTTCGCAAAACAGCAGCTTCAGTCACACGAGTGACCCATTCGCACGACTGGACTCCATTCGCACTGCTCATTCGCACGATTGGACCTAGTCGCACCTTCATTCGGCCGACTGAACCGTTCGTTCGCATAGCTCATACGCACCAGATTCATTCGCACGACTGAACCAATCGCCCAGTTCAGCCGCACGATTGAACCAGTCGCAGAGTTCATACGCACGATTAGACCATCCGCATCCTTCAGTCGCATCAGTGAAAGTTTGTTTGATTAGACTTAAAGTTATTCGCCATGGAAGATCAGATGTCAGCCTTTACTGCTGGGAAGGACTCGAGGATACAAAACCTGCTGCTGCTTGAGAGTGAGGTGGGTAATCACAATAAACCACCAAAGCTCTTGACTTTAGATGAGTTTCCCCACTGGAAACAACGTTTGAGATCTACCTCAATAGAGTAGATCCTAATCTGTGGGAAGCCATTGAGATTGGTTATAGTACACCGGTGGGAGCTGATGGAGTTAAACTAACGTTAGGTGGGATGACGGACGCACAGAAAGTCAAGTACAATGCAGAGAAAAGGGTTTATGCATTGATCACTCAGTCTATCCCCAAAGACATATTCCACCAGTATTCAGAGAATAAGCAGTCCAAGAAACTGTAGGATGAGCTAGAGAAGAGGTATGATGGGAATGCTTCATTGAAGGCAATCAAGGCAAAGGAGTTAAAGAAGGAATTCGATAACTTCTCATCGATTGGTAACGAGAGTTTAGACGACGCAATAGATAGATTCTACCACTTGATGAGCGAACTGCATACACATGGAGTGGAAACGACCAGGGAAGAGAAAGTGAGTAACTTCGCAGACGGATTTCCTGATAAGTGGGCTTCATTCGTGTCTAACCTGAGACAGAATGGAATGCTTGCAAAGCTGGATATTAATGACTTCATTCTGAAGTTGCGAGAAGAAGCACTAAGGATGAAGTATAGAGCTCAGAAGTCTTCGTACACACAAAATCCAGCTTTGTACAACGCCACGCCTCAAGCTAAGACATCTGGAGCACCTCTCCAGATTGCTTTTGTGTCTAGCTCGTCAGGTCCTTCACATGCTTCTCCTTCTGGATCAGACACGTCAGGGTCGTCTTGTACCCACTATATTGGATCAGAAGCAAGTGCTACCAAACTAAAGACCGAGAACCTCGGTAATGTGACTGTGGAAGTAGCTCGAGAGCATATGGATCTTTTAGCTGCAGTGGTTCATTCATATGATGGACTTGTTGCCGGGAAGATTGGAAACTGCCATCTGGCAGATGAGGACTACGAGCAGGTGGACGAAATGGAGCTTGAGAGGATGGATATAATGTGGGCCTTAGCTAGTGCTGTCCGAAGGGCGAAGAAGTTTGTTAAAAAGACTGGACAGAACTTGGTAGCTACTAAGGATACCACATTTGGTTTTGACAAGAGCAAAGTGACCTGCTTCAACTGTGGAGAGAAGGGGCACTTCAAAAGAGAATGTGTCAAGCCAAAGAAGACGGGTAATGGGAACCCGTTCTCGTCCTTTACTCGCCAAGACAAGCAAGCTTCCAGTTATACTTCATCAAACAAGGATCCAAAAGCCTTGACTGCTCATGATGATGAAGGACAGGATTGGAGTTTTAGGTTTGTCTCACCAGGAGAATCAAACATTGCCAGTGTAGAGGATATTGATGATGATTCTGCGAGTGAAGGTGATCTAGCAGTTGAGATAGCGATGTCACATAGTGAAGAAGCAACTGCAGCCGAGGTCAGTTACAAGCCAAAGGAGGAGACTTCCACGTCTGAGACAGAAAAGATAGAATCACCAGAACCAGAGACATCTGATGCTGCGTTGATGGCTAGCTCTTCTGAACCAACTCAGGTAAGTACTACTGACCAAATGTTTAATAATCATGCTTGTTCTGATTGTGATACTTTTAGGAATAGCATAGATGAAAAATTTGCTAGGTTATTAGATCATAATAATAACTTAGTAAAAGATTTACAACTGTGCAGTGAGGCTAATAGAGTACTAAAACAAAATGAGCATAGTTATAAAAAAAAGATAGACCTATTGACTAAACAGCTTAGGGAAACCGAAGTAGTTGCTTTTAACCAAGTAAATGACATTAGGTACTATCTAAACTCCCTAGAAGACACTAAGAAGCAAAAGGCAGTTCTAGAAGTAGAAGTAAATTCATTAAAACAGAAACTGCATAGTTGGACTACTTCTTCACACATAGTTCAACACTTAGTGAGAGAAAGAAATAACGGGGATGGATTGGGTTACAAAGTGGTACCACCACCACCTGAGACCTTGATGAACACTAAGACTAGACCAGTAAATAATAACCCCATCAAGGAATATGTGGTGTCTACTCCTCTTGTTAGTGATCCAGATACCTCATGTTCATCTACTGAATCTGGACACAAACAAAAGGAGGCCACTTCAAAGGCAAAGGGTAAATTGCCTTGTGTTAATCTGGAAAATGAATTTGAAAAAGTTAACTTAAAGTCAGGGTCAAACAGAGTCAAATCAGAACCTAAAAGGACTTCAAATGTTAATTTTTCACATGCTTCAAGTCAAAAACCAGTTAACCAAAAAGAGAAAGATGTTAAACAGGTTAAAACAGTTAATTTTGTTAAACCAGAGAAAACATCAAACGCGCAAGAGTCAAAACCTAAAGTGATTGAGGTTACTAGAGTGTCACGCACTTCTCCACAAAGAAAGTCTACTCATAAAGTTGATAGCCGTTCATGCTACAACTGTGGAGAATGTGGACACATTGCTTCCTATTGTCCTTTTTATCAGACACCTAGGAAGAAGATTGATCTTCAGGACTCTAAGCCTAGGTCTTCTAAGAGGAGTTCTCTGACTCCACCTAGAAGAGCTAGTGAACCTAAAGTCCAACCTGTAAGCCAGACGACTGTTTATCATAAACAGGCCTTGCACAAATCTAGCTTATGGAAAGAGAAGTCATCCTGCGTGTCTGATACTGATGACAAGAAAGAACCTGAGCTACCCTCACCCTCTAAGGGTCAATAGGTGGAGTTTATGATGTGTGATGCCTCTGGGAAACCCAAGCCAGTAAAGGCTTGGGTTCCTAACCTAAACTAATTCATTTACTTTGTATGTGCAGGGTGTTCGATACAGTGCTGAGACTAACACGTGGATTGTAGACAGCGGAGCATCCAGGCACATGACAGGAAATAGAGCCCTTTTATCAAATGTCAAGCAAATAAAAGGAGGGCATGTTTCCTTTGCTGGAAACAAGGGAGGCTATATCACAGCTCAGGGAGAAGTGGGAAATCAGAAAGTTAAGTTTGATAAGGTGAACTACGTTCAACAACTTCAGAATAACTTACTTTCTGTTTCCTAAATCTGTGATAAAGGATTTAAGGTCATCTTCGACAATAAGAAGTGTTACGTGCTGAAGAAAGACTACGTGATCCCAGAGGACCAAGTTCTGATGACTGCTTCAAGATATAAAGACCTTTATGTCTTGGATCTGTCAACAGCTGCTACAACGGATCATGAGGTTCAGTGCTTTCTATCTAAAGCTACTGAGAAGGATTCCATCTCCTGGCATAGGAGAATGGGACACATTAGTCAAAGGAAGATGAATCATTTGATTCAGAAGGATTTGGTGAGAGGAGTTAATGTCAAGAACTTCCAACTTCCTGATTTTTGTGTATCTTGCAAGAAAGGCAAACAGACAAAGAAGCCTCATAAGGAAAAGAAAGTTCATTCAATAGAACTTCCTCTTGAACTTCTTCACATGGATCTGTTTGGTCCAGTCAGTACAAGGAGCATTGCAGGCGACTTGTACTGTTTTGTGGTCACTGATGACTACTCAAGGTTCACTTGGGTAATGTTTCTGAAATCCAAATCAGAAACATTTGAGTCATTCAAGGAATTAGTAACCACACTGGAATCTCTCTACAAGCTAAAAGTTAGACAAGTACGCTCAGACAACGGGACAGAATTCAAGAATCAATGGATGGAGGCATACTGCAAAGAAAAGGGAATTGTGCATCAATTCACTTCTGCCTACGCGCCTCAGATGAATGGTGTTGCTGAGAGGAAGAACAGAAGCTTGATAGAGATAGAACGTGTTGGATTCTTTATGCCCAAGACACATAGAACATTGATGTGGTTAGTACGTTATGATCCAAGTCGGGTCATACCCAATAACAAGCTTAGCAAACACCAATTAATATTTAATTGATGATATGATCATGCAATTAAATAAATACACCAATTTAGAAAATGGGTTTTCTAAATAAGTTGCATATGAGATTGAACAACTTATATGGATATTTTGTTCATGGACATTATTTGTAATGTTGTTTAATTTAGTTAAATAACATCAAATAATATAAGTGTGTGTATGTTATATAATTAAAAGGTTAATTATATATATGTATCTTTATTAATCTTTAGTTTGACAAAAGATTAATATACAAGGACCATTTTGGGAAAATCACAAAAAATAAAACAACCCTAAAAGGGTTATCGGCCGCCCCCTTGTGCAGCCCCATCCCTTGGTTTTTGTTTTGTTTTCTCTTGGGTTCTTGGCTCTCTTAGTAGATACACACTCCATTTTCAGATCTCTCTCACTCTCTTATATGCAAAAGGGTCACAAGAACATGATTTTTCTTTTGGAAGAAAGACATCATGGCTGGAACAAAGTTCTAACATCCTTGTTGATGTTCACGGCTGGAATAGAGGTTCCAGCAGCCTTCTTGATCCGTTTTGGTGCTCAAATCCTAGCAACAATGGTGTTTTCTTAGAGGCTTGTGGGTATGGACACTTGAGGACATCTACTTTGGTGTTTTGGCCATTCAATAGCAGCCTTTTCTTCACCCAAATCACGTTTTAGCAGCCCTTATGGAAGGTGTTTCATTCACATTTTCAGCAGCCTACAAAGGTAGTTTGTTGATGTTGTTTTGGTTGTTTCCTTCTCTTGATAGCTAGTTCAAACACATATATAAGATCCTTATGGTTTTGGGTTTGTTGAAACGAAGTTATGAGCTTTAATTTTTCAGATTAGAACATGATATTAAGTTCATATTCCGCTGCGTTTTTCTTGTTTAAATGGTTAAACAACATTGTTAAGGTCCAACAAACCCCAATATTGGCATCTAGAGCCGGATATGTGGTTGACTAGCTTCATGTGTTCTTGTAATATTGGTTTTATGAGGCTTTAACAACCAAATTAGGGCTGTTTTGTGATGATATGATGATACCCCAACCTTTCAAGGTTATATCTTGCATGCTTTTGATTAAATCTTGAAAGGAAAGATATCAAAATGGTTGATTGTGCTTTGTTTGGACAAAAGACCCTAAATTCTTGGTTTATGTTGGCTGAAAATTTAGGGTCAAATGCGGTTCATTTTGGTTCTTGAAATGATGTATATGGATACATGTTTTAGTGCATAACATAGCCTTGACCATGTGTGTTTTGGATTTGGTTGATTGTAATCTTGTCATGTTGGTTGTATTCATTCTTTATGGGTTGTAATAATTTTATTTGTGTTTCTATTTGGGTTGTAATTTGTTTATTCATTTGGTAATGTAATAAATAGATTAGGAGTATTTTTCTTTTACTAGAAAATATGTATTAGGATATATATTTTGTAAAAGAAGATGCTCGGGATGGAAGCACAAAAGGAAGACACAAAGGATGGACCCTTAGGAAAGACCTTATGACAACACTTGTGATGGCAAACAAGTGTAGTCAACTTAGTGGCTATGGTTATGCACATATGTTTGAATGATTATGCTTGTTTGGTTGTTTGTTGTATGATTGTTGTTTGATATTTGGATATGCATAACAAACTCATTAGCAAACTTAACAAGCTAGAAATTTATGGTTTCTAATCATTAAGTGGTTAATAAAAAGGTTATTAAAAGGATTAATGATTTAATAAAAGAGGTTTTATTAAAAATAAACCATAGGGTACCATGTATTTGAAAGCATGTGAATACAAGGTACATAGAGTTTTCATAACTAGAATTAATGGAAACTTAAATCCCTTTGGTAACAAGTCTAACACAATCCTTTTACACGACACTCGAATCTCTTGGGAACTATTTGTGGGATAAAGGTCACCTAACCACTTGTAGGGAACTTGTATCTTTGAGGTGACTCTAACGTACTTGTGGGATAAAGGTCACCTAACTGCTTGTATGTGAAAACTCACACGTGTGTGTAAGTAGGACGACTTGAATTGGAAACCATGTGATTAGGGTCACCGAAGCATGGCGTACAATGGTGTTGATGGGATTAAACATGCCGACTAAACATATGATGTTTAACCGATCCCATAAGACTAGAAGTTGCAATAGGTTGCAATTGTCAACTGTTGACTACCTTGTTAATTTAAATAATGGGATAAAGGTCACCTAACATCATTTAAATGTAACGTTGGATTCTAGATTTTAATTATTAATTGTCTATGAGACATGTAAAGGGTATTAATAGTTAAAATGCAATTTTTCAGAAATACTAAAATGAACTTTGTAATTTTGTAGTAATGGCCGCAAACCACGATGCTACTACCCCGACCGTCCCTACCCTATCACCGAGAACCATCTTAAAAGGGGATCGTCTTAACCATAATAAACTTATGGACTCAATTTCGAAATTTGAGAATCGTTCTCAAAATGAGTAAAGGCCTATGTCCTTGACGATCCCATACCTCACCCACCAATGCTGTTGATGTTAAGGCCTTTTTACGATTGGCTTAGGCACACTAAGGATTCTGTGCAAGTATCCTACCTCATGTTGGGAATATGATTCCCGAACTCCAAAAGGGTTTGGAGCATCATGGGGCATATGACATGATAATCTAGTTGAAGGAAATGTTCCTTCAACAAACTTTAGTAGATTGCTACGAAACGGTTCGAGCACTTTATACATGTCACATGGAAGAAACCCAATCGATATCATCTTATATATTCTTAAGATGAAAAGCCACATTGATAGCCTCAAGATGCTTAACTGTCCTGTCTCAAAGTAGTTGGCCAAGGATTTGATCCTTAATTGCCTAACTAAAGGTTTGAGACATTCATAATAAACTGTAATATGAACGATGGGACAAGAGTATCGGTGAACTTCACGCAATGCTCAAAGCAACCGAGGCAGGGATGGGTAGAGAGGTTCTACCTATTCTCTCGATCAATGAGGAAGGCTATAATAAATGGCCAATCCCGATCCTAAGGCAATTATTGCCAAAGGAAAGGAATACATCAAAGCAAAGGTTAATGCGAAACCTCGAAAAGCCTAAGCTTATGAAGCCTAAGGTAACGAAGAACGTTCCATGCTTTGAGTATGGAGAGATAGGACAATAAATAGGAATTGTTCCTCCTATCTCAAGGAGTTGAAAGACAAGAGGGATGTTGAGCAAACCTCAAATACAATTTCCATGATTCACACATTGTATTAAATGTCATTTCTTCAAACACATGGGTATTGGATACCGGATGTGAAACTCATTCTTGCAATTGTTGCAAAGGAGTTCAAAAGAAATGTGCGCTTCAAGGAAGGAAACTCTATTTTGAGACTTTCAAATTGTTTGGAAGTTGTTCTCAAACCCTTTTATATGCATCTAGTTTGACTAGAAACATAATTAAGGTTTCGTATTAAAACAATGTGATCATGATTTAAAGTTTGTGAATAATGGTATTAAGTTTTATGGATGATGTATTTCATTTTAAGGACATACCTTTTAATGATATCCATGAATTGGTTCATGATAATTCGTCCTACAATGACTTATTATACACATTAAGCACAAAGAAACTTAAAATGGGTTTAAGTTATTATTATCTTTGACATTATCGTATTAGTCACATAAACAAGAATTGGATTCAAACAATTCAAAAGAATGGTCTTTTGGAAACAAAGGAAAATGTTTCATTTGATAAGTGTGAACCAAAAGACTTACTAGGAATAATACATTTGGATGTATATAGTCCTTTTAAGACAATGACAAAGATTGGTGAATGATACTTCATTATTTTACCGACGATTACAGTCGCTATTATTGTGTGCACTTGATGACACATAAGTATGAAGCTTTTGAAATGTTCAAAATCTTCAATAATGAAGTAGAATATCAACTCTACATAACTATCTGTGTTCTTCATTTTGATAAAGAAGAAACTGAACCCTATTTGGGTATGGTTCAATTTATTATGGCTATGAGCTTACCATCTTTATCATTTTGGGTTTTCGCATTGCTCTTTAAGTCTCATATTTTGAATATGACCCGGACCAAGAAAGTATGGATTAGTTGAATATCCTAGAGACTGTATAGGATACTGTTTCTTTGACTCAACAGAGCAAAAGTATTTATTGCTCGAAAGGCTAAGTTCTTGGAAACCGAGTTCTTTATGGAAGGAATGACGTATAGAACTGTGGAACTTGATAAGGATCAAAATCCACAAGCCGGTACACTTTTGGTTGACACTAGCTACCAACAAGAGGTTGTTGAAGATAATCAAGAGGTTGATAAATATACACAAAACGTTCACAAATCTGGTAGAGTTAGTATTCCATCTAAGTGATATGAATATTCCAAGAATGGATGCTATGTGGTTGACCCCTGTAGGCTAACCATATACCAAGATGCTATGTCCAATTTGGATTGGGACAAATGGCTAGAAGCCATGAACGTAAGGATGCAATCCATGTATAACAACCAAGTTTGAGAATTGGTTGACCCTCCACTTAACTCCAAACCGGTTGGATACAATTGGGTTTTCAAGACGAAAACGGATATGCATGGAGACCTGAATACTTATAAGTCAAGACTTATAGCATAAAGTTTCCATCAAACTCAATTGGTTGAATATGATGAAACTCTTACGCCCGTGGCAATGCTAAAGTCGATTAGGATATCATGTGCCATAACTTCATATTTTGAATATGAGTTTTGGCAAATGGATGTCAAAACCGCTTTTCTTAATGAACATCTCGAAGAGACTGTCCATACAGTTTAGCATGATGGTTTTGTCGATCTATGACATCCTAATAATGCATATAAGTTAAAGTGATCAATCTATGGATTGAAACAAGCATCTAGAAGGTTATGTATATATATGAAGGCTAGTGGGAGCATAATTGTATTCTTAGTGTTGTATGTTGATGACACACTACTATTTGGAAATAATATTCCAACCTTGGAAAGTGTTAAAACCTAGCTTGGAAGATGTTTTTCATATAAGATCTCGTTTAAGCCACCCATATTTTGGAATAAAGATCTATAAGGATAGATCGAGGTGGTTGATAGGGTTAAACCAAAGTGCATATATATTGATAAAATCTTGAAAAGGTTCAAGATGAAAAACTCTTAGAAAGGTATGGTACCTATTCAAGGAGGGACAGTGTTGACTACGTCTCAATGTCCAAGCTCATAGGATGAGCAAAAATCAAATGAATGATATCCCATACGCATCTGCTATAGGATCCATCATTTGTGTGATGATATGCACTAGACCGGATGAGTCATGCTTATTAAGTATGACAAAGTAGAGACCAATAGAAATAATCATCGGATGGCTCTTAAAAGTATATTGAAATACCTTAGTAGGACTAAGGATTTGTTTCTAATATACGGATCCATTGAAAAGGAAGTCGTTGTAAAGGGTTACACGGATGCAGGCTTCCAAAACTGATCGAGATGATTTTCGATCACAATCGGGGTATACTTCCATTATGAATGGAGAAGAAGTGTCCTTGAAAGGTTCAAAGCAAGACACGGTAGCATTGTTCACTACAAAAATCCGAATACATAGCCGCTTCATTGGCAGCTTGGGAAGCTGCATGGATAAATTTGTCCATTGCTTATCTAGGGGTGGTCTCTACCATTCAAGACCCCCTCGAAATCTTTGGTAATTACGTGGGTGGGATTGATCAAATCAAGGAACCCCGTACTCATCAAAAGACTAAGCACCTTGAGCGGAGATTCAACATCATAAGGTATGGAGTTGAAAAGGGTAAAGATATGTATTCGTAAAGTTCATAAAGATCAAAACATTGCTGATCCACTAACGAAGCTCCTTGATGAGGGCAAAGTATGAGGGTCATACTTGTGCCTTAGGACTTCGATTTACTGGCGATTAGAATTGATCTGTTTAGCATATAAAACATGGAACAATTGTAATATTTAACTCTTTTATATATTTGAGTTATGTTCCCTTTTAGCATGTTTACATCCATGAATAATTCTTTTGTTCTAAATGTCCGTAGTCGGTCATATTTGTGGGAACAAATATGAATGTAAGACTATTATGAACTTGGATTGGTGGATATTCATAAGGTATGAATATAGAGCAATTGGTTGCTGCCAAGGTTCATAGATATTCGTGGGATACGAATATTGGACTGACCCGCGTCTCAAATCTTACTACATGGAATCTCATTGATTGATCATAAGTAAATTTGAGTAAAGGCGAATATCATTTGGTATCCTCTGACCTGAGATACATATTGGTTTTTGATATTCACCAAGTGTTATACCTTGAGCTAGTTCTTCGCTGATATGAAATAATGGTCAGTACATAAGGCTATGTTCAGATATGACTTAAGGTGATTATGAGAAACGTATGTAGTCAAGATGGGATTTGTTCCTCTTATTCGTTGAGAGTATGATGTCTAAGGCCTGATTAAGTTAAATCAACAAGGAATGATCATTCTGTGTCCTTGGATTTAACATGATATCTGTAACAAAAGGATAAATGATTGATTCACCTAAATCATTTCAAGTTTGGAACTTGAAAGGGGATGATGTTATTGAATGGCTTATAGTCATGCGTATTAAGGGTAGTAAACCGTTGTTAGGCGGTATTTACTGCTTGCATCAATCTTCTATGTATCTTGTGCAAGTGGGAGATTGTTGGATTCTTTATGCCCAAGACACATAGAACATTGATGTGGTTAGTACGTTATGATCCAAGTCGCGTCATACCCAATAACAAGCTTAGCAAACACCAATTAATATTTAATTGATGATATGATCATGCAATTAAATAAATACACCAATTTAGAAAATGGGTTTTCTAAATAAGTTGCATATGAGATTGAACAACTTATATGGATATTTTGTTCATGGACATTATTTGTAATGTTGTTTAATTTAGTTAAATAACATCAAATAATAAAAGTGTGTGTATGTTATATAATTAAAAGGTTAATTATATATATGTATCTTTATTAATCTTTAGTTTGACAAAAGATTAATATACAAGGACCATTTTGGGAAAATCACAAAAAATAAAACAACCCTAAAAGGGTTTTCGGCCGCCCCCTTGTGCAGCCCCATCCCTTGGTTTTTGTTTTGTTTTCTCTTGGGTTCTTGGCTCTCTTAGTAGATACACACTCCATTTTCAGATCTCTCTCACTCTCTTATATGCAAAAGGGTCACAAGAACATGATCTTTCTTTTGGAAGAAAGACATCATGGCTGGAACAAAGTTCTAACATCCTTGTTGATGTTCACGGCTGGAATAGAGGTTCCAGCAGCCTTCTTGATCCGTTTTGGTGCTCAAATCCTAGAAACAATGGTGTTTTCTTAGAGGCTTGTGGGTATGGACACTTGAGGACATCTACTTTGGTGTTTTGGCCATTCAAGAGCAGCCTTTTCTTCACCCAAATCATGTTTTTAGCAGCCCTTATGGAAGGTGTTTCATTCACATTTTCAGCAGCCTACAAAGGTAGTTTGTTGATGTTGTTTTGGTTGTTTCCTTCTCTTGATAGCTAGTTCAAACACATATATAAGATCCTTATGGTTTTGGGTTTGTTGAAACAAAGTTATGAGCTTTAATTTTTCAGATTACAACATGATATTAAGTTCATATTCCGCTGCGTTTTTCTTGTTTAAATGGTTAAACAACATTGTTAAGGTCCAACAAACTCCAACAGCACGGACTATGCTGGCGGACTCGAAACTGCCTATCCAATTCTAGAATGAGGCAGTGGCAAATGCATGTTATACACTGAATCGAGTCCTAATAGTCAAGCGCCACGGAAAGACATGTTACGAGCTACTACAAAGACGCAAATTGAATTTGGAGTATCTTGAACCTTTTGGCGCGCCGTGCACACTTCTAAAGAAGACACAAGATGGCAAATTCAGCGAGAAGGCGGATGAAGGAATCTTTCTAGGATACAACATACCGAACAAGCGAGTTTACAACAACTCAACGGGTCTTGTAGAAGTGTGGTGTAATGTCGACGTTCAGAGATATACCACACCACCTACAGGCAAAGGACCTACATACTTCTTCGATTATGATGGATTCTTCAAGTCCTTCAACATCCCTCTCTCTCCCTCGGATGATGAGTTAGCTACTAGGATGATGTATGATATCCTGAATACACCATCTAGCACACAGGGAGAATCATCTACTCAGTCAGGGGGAGTAGTCGATGACAGTGACTCCTCCTCTGAAGATGAAGCTGAAACAGATGACCAGAACAGTCAGGAGGAACAGGTTCCAGTTCCTAAAGTCCACAAGCATCTACAAGTGATGCACCTTCGACTGCGGAACCTCAAACTCCAACTACCTCAGATGCAGAACCACATGTTCATAATCTCGGTTCTGAGGTGACTGTTCCTGCTACTCCAGGATCACGACTAAACGTCTATCATCCCCTTGACAATGTTATTGGGGATGTCAGATCAGGAGTACAAACCCGAAATCAGCTATACTCAGCTGATTACGCCTCGGTTATGGAGAAGGGTTACATTCATGATGGTGCTTATCGATGTTTTGTCTCGCAGGTTGAGCCAAAATATGTCAGTGAGGCACTAAATGATGAGGCGTGGGTGAGTGCCATGCAAAAAGAACTTCTGCAGTTCAAGAAGTTAGGTGTATGGACTCTGGTTGATAGACCTAAAGGTGCTAAAGTCATCGGCACCAAATGGGTACTAAAATGCAAGAAGGATGACCAAGGGGTCATTATCAGGAACAAAGCTCGACTGGTGGTTCAAGGTTTTCGCCAAGTCGAGGGAATTGACTACAATGAGGTGTTTGCACCCGTGGCAAGGATGGAAGCCATTCGTATCTTTCTTGCCTATGCATCGTACATGAAGATTAAAGTCTACCAATTAGATGTGAAGAGTGCATTCCTTCATGGGAAAATCAGGGAAACAGTCTATGTAAGTCAACCCGAGGGATTTGAAGATCCTTATCATCGGGATAGAGTTTACAAGCTCGACAAGGCTTTATACGGGCTTCATCAAGCTCCTCGAGCTTGGTATGAGAAACTCTCGACTCATCTTGTGAAACACGGCTTTCGCAGGGGAGTCATTGACTGCACACTGTTTATTAAAGAAAAGGATGGCGACCTACTGCTTGTACAGATCTATGTTGATGACATAATCTTCGGCTCAAAGAACAAAGAATTATGCAAAGAGTTTGAAGCAGTGATGAAGAAAGAGTTTGAGATGAGTGCTATGGGGGAGATGAAGTTCTTTCTCGGGTTACAGGTGGATCAGACACCAAAGGGGATCTTTCTCCATCAGACCAAGTATGTAGGAGACATTCTCAGTCGCTTTGACATGGAGAATGCTTCTGCTGGTGGGACTCCACTTGCTACGAATCACGATATAGCACCTGATGAGAATGGAGATCTTGTAGATGCCACGATGTACCGAGGAATGATTGGATCCCTTATGTACCTCACTGCCTCAAGACCTAATATTATGTATGCTACATGTTTATGTTCTAGATATCAGGCTAAACCTAAGGTCAACCATCTGATCGGGGTCAAGAGGATTTTTCGTTATCTAAAGGGTACACCCACACTTGGATTGTGGTATCCTCATGATGATGACTTTGAGCTTACCGCGTATAGTGACTCGGATTACGGGGGCTGCAAGATGAACTACAAGTCTACATCAGCAGGGTGTCAATTCTTTGGGAGAAGATTAGTTACCTGGCAGTGTAAGAAGCAGACATCGGTTGCATTGTCAACCTGTGAAGCCGAATATGTTGCTGCTGCAAGTTGCAGTTCACAAATCATCTGGATTCAACAGCAAATGCGGGATTACGGTTTAAAATTCTCATGTACTCCTATTTTTGTTGATAACTCTGCTGCAATTGAAGTAACTAAAAATCCGGTTCAACATCCTAAGACCAAACACATCGGTATTAAATACCATTTCATAAGAGATTGTTTTGAAAAGAACTTAATTGATGTGGTTAAAATTAATACTGATTTTTAACGCGCTGACCTCTATACTAAAGCCTTTGATAAACCACGTTTTCAATATTTGCTAGAGGTCAACGGCGTTAAAAAGAAAAGTGAGGTAATTCCTGATGATGATAATGTGTAGTCCGATGTAGTTTAGTTAAAGTTTTTTTATTTTATTTTATTTGTTTATTTTCGTCTGTTAAATTTAAACTCATGTTATTTTGCTGTTTATTAAAATCCTAAAATAATTAAACCAGTAATGATTTTAGTATTTTAGGGAGAGAATATGTCAGCAAGTTAACATTAAAAAAAAACGAGTGAGAAGGAGTAAATAGCTGATATAAGGTAGATCGTATCTGTGATACCGATTCAACACCTTTGGAAAATGATAGTACACAGGAACAAATCAAGAGGGATTTTAATGTTCTAAGTTTTGAAAAGATGCAAAAATTTAAAGTATAAGTCTGTGTAGTCTAGGCAATACAAAAGGGAAGATGATAGAAAACTGGTAACTCCTAAGGTAACACAAAGAAAGTAGACCTAGAGGTTGCTAGACCACAAATGATATGTCGGTAGATTCAACACAATAGATGAATAGACCTGATTGGTGATCTCAAGATCAAACTAAGTTGTTCAACTGACTGTGGGCTTCCATCTTATCACTGGTTAACACAATCAACAATATTTCAATAAGGGGTAATGAGCATGTAAACGCCACAAATGTGTGCGGATGACCATAATTAGAGCAAAGCAAGGAAAAATGAAAGACAAATGCTATAAAGCTAATGACTTATGTTTTTGGTGCATTTTGTGTAAAATAAAATAAGCTGCTCTAACAAGTAGATAGGTTGTGTGCCTCTCTGCTGTGCGATGGCACTGACCTGAGGATAAGCATAACCTAGATATTCTAGAATTCATCGTTGTTTGCCGCCTCTCTGCTGTGCGATGGCACTGACCTGAGGACTGGCTTCTCTTTGAAAGCTCTAAGAATAGTCTCTTCTTGTAATAATACCCGTAGACCGCTCAAAAGCTCCTGAGGAATGTTGATTACCATATAAATGTGGGATCCACAAATGTTAGTTGAAATAATTAAACCTAAATCAGTGACCAGTCTGTGTCAAAAGTCTGTGTACGGATTTAAGTGGACAAACATATTGACAATCATTGTGGCTGTATTTCTCAAAAGTTCAAATCAATGTGAAAATCTAAGAGTTCCAGTATGATTTCCTTAAGTTGCTAACGACTCTGGATGAACACCGAGAATTGAGCATCAAAAGGTTTTGATAACAAGTCCCAAATGATTTGACTTGCCTGTATGATTCTAAAATTGAATTGGTCCAGGTGTGATCAATCCAAGTTGAAGCTGTCTATTCCGGAACCAAATCCCGTAGATGTCTATCTTTGGATTTATCTCTCACAAAAAGCCAAAATCAAGATTGTTTGAGTAATTAGTTTAAATTTTCTAAGTTAGTTAGTCGTTTTTAATTTTAATTTTATTAGTTTGTCGGACTACATCAGGAAAATCAGTAAGGAATCAACTCACTAAAAGGGTCATGTCTGAGATGACCACATGTGCTTTGAAAGTTTAAAATAGTCACGTCTGAGGTGACGAAGTGTTTAAAAGGGTCACGTCTGAGGTGACTAAATTGGTTAAAAGGATCACGTCTGAGGTGATCAAAATGTTTTCAAGATAAAATGATCATGTCTGAGATGGTCAAAAGCTCATAACGTTAATTTCAAGAGTTAAAAGGGTCTTAAATGTAAATTGGTAAAAATGGCAGAAAATTAACTAAGTATGACCCATTCGCACGATTGGACCATGCTAATGGACCAACCATGCGAATGACTTTCACTCGCACGAATGGACATAAGAATGAGCCATTCACACGAATGGCTTATCAGAATGGCCCATTCGACCGATTGGAAGGGGGCGAATGAGTCAGTCGACCGATTGAGACTCATTCGGTCAACTGAACATGCGAATGAAAGGCACGACTGAGTCAGTCGACCGACTGAACCTCAGTCGGTCAACACAATGCGAGTGACTGGGCCAATCGCACGACTGAGCTTGAGTCGCCCGAATGAACTGGGCGACTGAGGCCAGTCGGCCGACTGAACTCAGCTTTAGTATTTAAAGGGCACAGTCAATCGCATTTCATTCACCACACCCAAATCGCCCTCAAATCGCATTCCCTACCGTTACGCTGCCAAATTTTCATCTGACCTTGTTTTCGTCTTGATCTTCATTTTCTGACGCTTGCTATTGATTATTCAGGTAGTTTGAAGACTCATCTTTCAAAAACATGAAAGATTCAAACCCTAATTCTGATTATTCGACTGTTAAACAAGAACCGAGACAAGAAAGACCTAATAACCTATCAAAACTAAGCAAAACGTTAAAATTAAGTCTAATAGGTTATTAGTAACAAGAATGCGAGTCTATTGAACGGGTTATCTGAGTTAAAACACATGTTTTGTTGAAGATTCGAACGATTGGCGATTGAACTATAGGACAGGCGACTGGTCGCCCGGATGAACTCCAATCGCACGATTGAAACTTGCGATTGGACAAATCGCCCGAATGAACCATGCGATTGAGCTCAGTCGGCCGACTGAACCATTCGCAGACTCAGTCAGCAGACTGAACCCAATCGCATGTCACATTGACCAGAATGAGTTCAGTCGCATGAAAGAACAGACGATTGACTTCAGTCGCATGATTCATTCGCACGAATGAATCAGAATGAGTTTCAACATTACACTTAGAACAGAATTTTCATGTCTTATGTACTAATGGTTCTTTGTCATGTGTGTTTCAGGAAAATGGCAGAGAGATGGTCCATAAATCCAAAGCACAACATCTGTGCTCATTTGGATCACACTACCAGGAACGGGGCCGAGTTTATGACATTATAGCCTTTCTTAGACGGTCCAGGATTCATAAGGCTATCTCCACTCCTTGCACGCCATACACATCACTGCATCAGGCATTCTGGGAGAATGCCTCGGTGGACCGCTCCCGTGAGCCCTACTGCATTAGGAGCTCTATACTAGGCCATGATATTGAGATCACTACTGCCGACATCCAGAGGGTCCTAGAGTTTGGGGACGACACTGATCATCCTACTAGATTACATCCACTGACAGTGCGAGGATGCTTTCTGAGGATAAAGTACGCTGGGGACATCAACTCAGGTGTGCTCAACAAGAGCAACCTGAGCCCCCAGTACAAGTACTTAGCACACGTGATCCTCAAGTGTGTTGCATCGAGGAGGGGTGGGTTCGACGACCTCTCAGACTAGATCCAAAATGCCTACGTGGCACTGGTGCTGAACCACCCCTTCAATTTTTCTAGCATGATATTCTCCTACTTGGTGGAGAACTTGGAGGCCAAGGGAAAGGAGGGGTTTTGCATGTACCCCAGGTTCTTACAGCTCGTCTTCAACGAGAAGTTGCCACAGCTGCCCAAAGAGAGTCATGACGCAGTGGCTTTAGAGATCATGGATGATACGACTCTGGGCAGGATGAGAGTTTATAGGGGGAAGCAGGTGAAGCCCCAAGTGAAGAGATTGATTGGCCACCTGGCCAACGAGAGGTATGTGGCGCCAGGCAGACGCAAATGGCGTCATGAGGACAGTGACTCTGATGATGAGAGGCTGCTCCTCCCAGATATTGATTCAGATGATGATGATAGCGGAGACGCTGGGGATGATATGCCTGCTCCACCTAGAGGCACTGATTCAGATGTTATTCCCCCGGGGTCTGCCCCTGCCGGAGAGGTTGCTGAGACGGCCGGTTTTCATCAAGAGTTTGTTGTTGGTGATCAGGAGGAGGAGGAGTCTGATGAGGAGCCCCTCACGAGAACTGTGGGAAGCAAGGTTGTTCCCACAGAACACGGGCTAAGGGTGGTTGGTTAACACCCTCGAGACTCTAGAGAGACAGAGACTGACCCGAGCTATGCTCTGAGTTCAGCAGGCAGAGCTGCAGGGGGAGCATCCACTTCCACTAGGACTAGGAGGAAGAGGATGGCTCAGCCCCATGGACTGAAGAAGAAGAAGCGTCGACTGACCTTCGTTACCACTGCAGCCTCTACTTCCACCACCACAGCCACCACTACCACCTCCACTGATATACCACCCATCACCACAGCCACCACATCCACCACTGCTACCACAGCCACCACATTACCTACCACCACTGTAAATTTCCCATCCACCACCATACCATTTACACCTACATCACCTTCACCATTTTACCGACCCATATTCACCACAGCCACTACCACCACCACCTCACATCATGCAGGACCGTCAGCCCAGTCCTCGCATTTGTATGGTGATGCGCCTGCTAGCTGCAGATGAGGAGAAAGCTGCTCAGATTCGCCAGCTGACCGACCTGACTGCTGCCCAGTCTCAGCAGATGGCAGAGCAGGCTCGGGTAATAGAGCAGCAGACCCAGCTGATGGATGCACAGAGAGTCGAGATGTCCCAACTCCAGGAGCAGCAGGCCCAATCAGCCAAACGAATAGAGGAGTTGGAGACTACCAACAAGACCATCATGCTGCGGTTAATGGGGTCAAAGGATGAGCCCTTAAAGATAAAGGAGGGTGATGGGGATGATGGATATGGTGATGATGACGATGAAGATGATGATGAGGATGAGGAGGATGATGAGGAAGAGGAAGAGACAGAGGAAGAAAGGACAGAGGGAAAAGATGATGATGACGAAGCAGAAGGAGGGGATGCGGCTGCATCGGCCTCTGCTTCAGGTCAAGAAAGACGATCGAAGAATCGACAGGACCCGTCAGCTACTACCTCTGCTCCTCCGAGCGATGAGACCATGATTCAAGACAAAAGTACAGATTAGATGTTTTATGTATTTATTTATTTTTGTGTTTGAATCATGTACTGAAAACAAGTGTTTTAAATGTTTATATATTAAGTTAATGTAATTCTGTTTGATTACTTACTAATGATTTATGTGTTGAATGTTTAAATCAAACAAATCCAAATTTTCAAAGAGATGAGTTTGATATTGCTCCCCTTCAACAGGTCAAGACTCAACTAACCATGATTCTTGATCTGCAAGGGATTGTAAGAAGGTCTGTGAGTTATACCCCTGAAGAAGGGGAAATAATTCATGACCTATCTAACGAGCAACTGGCAGAGATGTTCAGACTCAATCCGGATGAAATCGTCAAAGATGCTCCAACAGTTGATTCGACTAGTGATGAAGAGCTAAATGATGTTGATGAAGTTGAGGTCGAAGATATCACTGCAGAAGAGTACCCTCAGTATGCTGACAACGAGGGTAATGTGGTCCCCAATCTGGGTGAGTCGCTAGTCAGTGATACTTTTGAGGTACTGAACAAGATGGAACAGGAAACCGAAAAAGCAGAAGGAACAGCCCAAGCCTCAAATGATGACGTAGACATTCGAAAGGCTGAGTGGGCTGCCTGTTTTGAAGAAGTGAGAGCCCAACGTGCTGCACCAAAGAAAGATGCCTACACCAAGCTCTATAGAGTCAAGAAACACCACAAGGTGTCAGGCAGGATTATAGCATGGGCTTATTTTGATGATCTTCACGCGTATGCAGTTAAGAGGGAACAGGGCATAGAGTACTTCAGGTTTCCACATGATCTGAAGACTCTACCTGGTTTTGAGCTCAACCAGCTGGCTAAGCTAAAGCTTTTGTATGGCAACCCAAGGAAGATGTCAGGCTGGTTCGAGGCTGCCCTTAAGAAGGAGTACCACACCAGATGGGTTAACTTCAGTCCCCAACAGCCTACGAGGTACATAAGAAGGTCTGAGGTTGATGCCATTACTGGCAAGCCCAAGATTGTGTTGAAGTGGAGTCCTCCGCGCACTATGTCGAGAATCCCTCTTAAGGAAATGCCACAGGACTTCACTCCACACTTCAAATGGTGAACTATGATTGGAGAACAGCTGAAGCGGTCATAGTCCTAAACAGAGAGGGCCAAATGGATACAATCAGGGTATTCGACCCGATGTGGCTAACTAATTTGTCTGCTAGTGATGTCTATACATTATACAAGTGGCCACTGTTCTATGACACGCAAGATATTGTACAAGCCCTCCAGTTCCAAAACGTTATACGACTCTGCTTTGCGTTTGAGATTCACGCAGGAGTCACCAAAGAGGAGAAGTACAAGAAGTATAAGGAGGTTATGCAGAAGACAAGAGATTAGATAGATCTAGGTCCAAGGGGGAGTTTGTTGATGCATGTATGTCCCTAGATCATGATTTGTAATGTAATAAATCTTGTCTGTCTGATTATGATGTAAGTTGTATTGATTAATGAAATGACATGGATTGTTTGTTATTTGTGATGTTTAATATTTCATTAATGAATCGTGATTGAATTGATTGGGTTTATGATTGTTTGAATGGTTACACATAATGTTATATTAATTAAAACATTCAAACTTAACTTAATGAAGTTCTCATGCGAATGGCCCATGCGAATGGACCACACGCATGAATAACTTCATACGATTGACTCAATCGCACGACTAAACCAGGAGACTGGATCAGTCGTATGATTGACACATAAGATTGGCTCAGTCGCACAACTGAACACTCAGTCGTGCGGATGAATCAACCGCATGGTTCAATCGCACGATTGAACCATACTTATGGCCCAGTCGCACGATTGAACAATACTAACCTATAAATAGACCCAATTCGTGGAAAAACGTAAGCATTCATACCATTACGATTCCAGACGTACCCTAGCCGTCCAGAGACCTCCCAAATCGTTCTCCAAGTTCACAGAACACATTAGATCGATTCCTAATCGACTTCTAACGTTAGATTCAATTCTTGATTGATTCTTCGTGTGTTCTCACTGATTGGATCGCCAATCAAATAGGATTCCGCACTATTTGAGTTGGTTTAACACGCTAATCACTAGGTATTTCGTTCAAATACCAGGTCCTAACAGTGCATAATCCTCAAACCCGGGATGACAATTCCTCAGGAATTGGTGCTTCTTAGATCTCCCAGGAAAGGGGATATGTACAAGCTGGATATGAATAATGTTTTCCCAATGGGAGAAGTATCATGTTTTCTTTCCAAAGCTGATGGTGACGAGTCAACACTATGGCATAAACGAATGTGTCATGTAAATTTTAAGACAATGAATAAATTGGCTAAAAATAACTTGGTACATGGTTTGCCTAAAAAGGAATTTTTCTGCAAAGATAACTGTGTTGCATGCCTGAAAGGGAAGCAACACAGGACATCTCATAAATCCAAAGTTGTTAATTCCATCACCACTCCATTACACTTATTGCACATGGATCTATTTGGTCCCACAAGTATAATGAGCATTGGAAGGAAATCATATTGTCTTGTGATTGTTGATGATTTTACTAGATTTACATGGGTATTCTTTTTAAGAACCAAAGATGAAACTACTGAAACTTTGAAATCTTTTATTTTTAAAATAAAAAATCAAATTGATCACAAGGTTAAAATAATTAGAAGTGATCAAGGGAATGAGTTTAAGAACCACGTTCTTGACTCATTCTGTAACTCAAAAGGGATTGCCAAACAATATAGTGCTCCTAGAACTTCTCAACAAAATGGTGTTGCTGAGAGGAGGAATAGGACACTTATTGAGGCTGCTCGGACTATGTTAGCTGATTCAAAGTTACCTCTAACATTCTGGGCAGAGGCAGTCAGCACTGCATGCTATGTGCATAATAGGGTCCTTGTAGTAAAGCCACATGGAAAAACCCCTTATGAGCTATGGAACAAGAAGCCATCGTTCATTGGCTTTCTAAGGTCCTTTGGCAGCAAGTGTACCATACTTAACACAAAAGACAATTTGGCAAAATTTGCTGAAAAGTCGGATGATGCCATCTTTGTTGGATATTCCCCTAACTCTAAAGCTTATAGAGTTTATAACATTAAAAATCAACAATTTAAGGAATCTTTTAACATTGTAGTTAATGAGCACATTCCTTGTGTTAGGGGAAATAGTCCTGATCATATATTTGATTTAGAATTGTTTCCAAACTATTCTAAACCATCTTGTGAGAATGTTTCAGCTGGAACAGGTGCTCAAAGTGACTCTAATGATGATCAACTATTTGATCTTCCCAGACCTAATCCAAGTTCTCCAAGAGCTGCAACAAATCAAGTTCCCACTATTGGCAGATCCGATAGTATAACCATCTCAAGAGATAGTGGAGCTTTAACAAGTGGTTCACCTGTTGACTCCCAAACCTCTTCAGGTGACCCTGCACAACACCAAGCTGATGAAAGCAACATCTTGAAGGAACATGCAACTTTGATGCTGCTTCACAGCAAACAAATGATGATGTTTCTCTTTCATTCAATCAATCCTTATTGAATGAGTTTGAAACAGTAGTTGGGCCAAGTGTTCAAGCTCCTGAGCAAAATATGTCCAATTTGGATTCTTTGCAACTGGAGGTGATTCCTAAACTTAGGATTCACAACACTCATCCAACTGAGAACATCATAGGGGAAGTCTCTGAAGGCGTGAGAACAAGAGGACAAACTCACAATGGGAATGTCTGCTTGTACTCATGCTTTTTATCCCAAATAGAACCCAAGAAGGTGGAAGATGCCTTGAAAGATAGTAGCTGGGTTGAATCAATGCAAGAGGAGCTACTTCAATTCAAAAGACAAAAGGTTTGGAATCTATGTCCGCTACCATCTGGTCAAGTACTTATAGGCACTAAATGGGTTTTCAGAAATAAGAGAGATGATAGAGGCTTGATTATCAAGAACAAGGCAAGACTAGTGGTTCAAGGATACATTCAAGTGGAAGGAATCGATTATACTGATGTCTTTGCACCTGTTGCAAGACTTGAGGCAGTTAGAATCTTCCTTGCTTATGCTGCATCCAAGAATTTCACTGTCTACCAGCTTGATGTCAAGTGTGCCTTTCTATATGGGGATATAAATAGGGAAGTCTATGTATGCCAACCTCCGGGATTTGAAGATCCACAACATCCCAACTATGTGTGCAAATTGGATAAAGCTCTATATGGGCTGCACCAAGCACCTAGGCTGTGGTATGAGACATTGTCTCAGTTTCTCCTGAAGAATGGTTACACTAGAGGTACCATTGATAAGACTCTTTTCATAAGGAAGTCTGGGAAAGACATCTTGCTCGTTCAAGTCTATGTTGATGACATCATATTTGGTTCCTCAAATGACCAAATGTGTAAAGACTTTGAGAGCATTATAAAGAAGAAGTTTGAGATGAGTTCCATGGGAAAAATGGACTTTTTCCTTGGAATTCAGGTGAAGCAAATGAAGGAAGGGTTTTTCATCAGTCAATCTAAGTATGTCAATGACATCTTAGAAAGATTTGATATGAAAGATTGTAAGGCAGCAAAAACACCTATACCCAGAAACCACAATCTCTGCCCTGACTCTGAGGGGGAGGATACTGATCAACATCAGTATAGAGCAATTATTGGTTCTTTGATGTATCTCACAACAAGTAGACCCGATATCATATTTGCAACTTGTATTTGTGCAAGATATCAGGCTGCTCCAAAGGTGTCTCACCTAGTTGCTGCCAAGAGAATCCTTAGATACCTTAAAGGAGCACCTAAACTAGGTCTCTGGTATCCAAGAAATAGTGATTTCAATCTCTATGGTTACTCTGACAGTGATTATGGTGGCTGCAATATCAATAAGAAATCAACATCTGGTGGATGTCAATTTCTTGGTGGAAGGATCATCTCATGGCAATGCAAGAAGCAATCCTGTGTCTCTACATCAACTGCTGAAGCTGAATACATTGCTGTTGCTAGTTGCTGTGCTCAGCTGCTGTGGATTCAAAACCAGATGATAGACTATGGATTCAACTTCATGAGCACTCTTATCCACATTGACAACAACAATGCTATCTCCATTACTGAAAATCCAGTGAAGTACTCCAAAACTAAACGCATCGATATCAGGTATCATTTCGTTCGAGATATTTATGAGAAAAATCTTATCAAGCTAATCAAAGTTGATTCAATGAACAATATGCTGACTTGTTCACCAAAGCCTTTGATGAACAAAGATTCAAGTATCTCATTACAGCTATTGGGATGATAAACCTTGATTAGTCTATCTCATAAAAAAATTTTATGTGTAAAGTTTTATGTCAAAACAATCTAAGCCCTGTTACAAAAGGTCTTTCTCTAAAGTTTTATCTAAGTATGAATTCTTCCGAAGAGGAAGTAACCCTCGGAAGATATTTTCCATATCTTCCGAAGCAAATTCCTCTCAGGATAATTTTCTTCTCGGAAGAATTGATAAGTCTCGGAAAAAGTGATTGATTTCATATCAGATCTACTTCCAAAGCTTGTAACATTCTCCATTCGGAAAGCAACATATACTCTCGAAAGTTAAAAGAAAAAAGAAAAAAGAACTTTACCTTCGGAAGTAAATTTGCCTTCGGAAGAATATTACTTTCGGAAATGATTTATACTCAGAAGAAAAGATTTTACTGTGTAACAGAAATCTTTTGGGCCCCACTCTGTAAAAAGTAAAGATTTTGTTAATGATGTCGGATTATTTAAATGGACTAACCTTACCGCTCATGTCACATCATCCACTGAAACCTCCCATCATCTTATCGATACCTCCTTTAAACCGCCATTCTACCCGTTTAAATACCTTCGGCTAATCACTTTCATCCCCAAAATTATTGCCCTAAAAGCTTTCTTCATCTTCAATCTACCCAATTCCGAACTATCTTCTTGCAACTTTCTCCAATGGCACTTAACCCTCAGCACAACCAAGTCGCACTCCTTGACTCTTCAAGGGATGCCGACTTCTTAGATATCATCTCCTTTCTAACCCAATCTTCTTACTACACTGCCCTGACTGTTAACCCCACGATTTACTCAAATCATATGTCTGAATTTTGGGCAAACGGTCAGATTGAAACCCTAAATGGGGTTCGTGTCATAAGATCGAGCATCTGTGGTCAGGAGATGGTCATTTCTGAACAAATCATCAGGGAGCATCTAGAGCTTCATGATGAGGGCGCTCCTACAGAATTCCCCAAAACAGATTTGGACAACACTTATATCCAAATGGGATATGGTGGGGATGTTAGCAAGTCAACCGTCTACAAATTCAACTTCTCTTACAACAGGAAGTTCCTGCTGCATGTGGTTCTTGTCACACCCTCAAAATCCACGTGCGGAGTTTTACCGCGAGGCGTGTGAACAAACCAGGATCACAGTCAATAGTTACTCAGAACGACTCTATATGCCATGATTATAACAAAACAACCAAAGTTCAACATTAATTGTGCGGAAGCGTTTTGAAAACAACCCAAAGAAATAAAAGTATAACTATGGCAAAACATGTGCCAACCCAAAAGAGTAAACAATAATCATTAAAATGCTAATTGTCTTGAAAACCGAGTCTTAGTATGCAAGTGAACCGTGGAGTGCTCCTAAGACAAGCAGCTAATGACCTGAGAATAGCATATTAAAATGTCAACACAATGGTTGGTGAGTTCAAGAGTTAATATTCAAACATAAACAGTTTAATAATAGAGATTTAATAGTAATGCATTGTAACAGATAGCTAGTCCATTAACAATAAATATTAATACATAGTGATTTCGCAATTGAAGCTGACTGTGTTACGTTGTTGCCTCCTGTCACGACTCAACAGGTCGTGACAATGTTCAATAGGACAAATTGCACCCGGTTGACCTCGAGTCACACAGGTGGGGCTCGTCAGACCCAGTAGTACTACCCAAGTTTCCCCGCTATTCAATATTAACAATTCAAAAGTGTGAGGACTTTCCCATGATAAACAACACTATATTAATATTATGCACAACTAAAATATATGTAAAGCGTTTGTAGTTTTACCAGTATGCTATCTCCCCCAAAAGAGATTATGTAAAGAGTGGGGCATGAACTCACCTGATATGCGTATAGATACTTAGAGTTTGACTTGACTGACAGAGTGAACAGACAACCCTCAGAGGTTACCTAGATCATATAAGTATATGAGTACGTGCAGCAGAGAATATGTGCAACCCTAAGTACACTACAACCAAAGACTCAGGTTTCAGAAAATAATACATTTGACTCAGTTGACCCGTTTGACCCGTTGGTGACTTTATGTGTTTTAAACCATTTAAACAACCATACACATATATCATACAAGTTTAACATTCAAATGGTTCATGAGTATGCTACATCATCCAGGTGTATCACATAGATCATCATACAACCAAGTATCATACAAGTCATGTGAATCTAGAACATTAACATGTCCACTAATTACAACATAATTAACATGTCACACAAAGATCAAATCACGCACCACATGCCATGTGAAGCCACTCACGACTTCACACCCTAAACCCTGCCAATCCTACTAAGTAGGGGCCTCAGATTCGCACGCGTGTATGATGATCACATTCACATTCACTAACCATTTCATACATTCAACATGCATCACAACAATCAACTTCCAATCCCAAGCATGATATCTTAACTACTAATCCACATCAATATTATACATGCTCATCAAAGTACTAACACCACTCATGATTAACCAAACATCTCATACAACAATATTAACATGTTCCAACCACATTAGAATTCATCTATGAACTTACTAACATGCTCCTAGCATCTCAAACATGATCAAACCATCATCTTTCACATGTTGCAAAAATAAAGTTTCCTTTTTGGGAAAGCACATCCCAAAACCTATCAAACATCCTATACATTCATGAATTCATTAATAATATACCAATTCAAGCTCATATCAACATCTAAGCATGATCAACAACATCCAAACATCATAATTCATCAATTCATATCCAAAAAAAGTTACTATCTTTAGTAAGGTATGAACTATAGCATGTGTTCTTGAATTCCCAATGCTCACAACAACAATCTAACATCTAATCATCACCATGAACACATCCATAACATCAATTCATCACTAATTCAACATTATATGCAAAATTAATGTTACTATTCTTAGTAACCTATGAACATCAACATCAATTCACCAATCTCTTGCAAAATCAATGTATCTTAACATTCATACAACCTACTAATCATCATACATTCATCAAACAATCATCCATCATGCATAATCATGCCATTTTCGAACTAGGGTTTGCTTCATAATCAAAGTTCATGATCAATCCACTAAAAACATAGAATTCATGCATAATCAACGTTAACTAGCATGTATACAATCTAACTAACGTATTACCAACATCAAACAACATCCAATTCGACTCCATGAACACCCAATCGCGACTTTAGGTTCGGCCAACAACAAAAACTCACAAAAACATGAAAAATCTAACCTTTACACGTGTTATAGCTTGCAATTGATGATTCCTATGTGTTGTATGCCTTGAGACCGAACCAAATCGATGCTTACTTGATGATTAGAGGCTGAATTCGAATGAAGAGAGGTTGAGGAAGGGGGGTTACGGCCGAATGGGGTGGGGGGCTAGGGTTTGATGTGTTTTGTTTATTTTAATTTTGCATATTGACAACTTAGACCCTTGTGTTTTGCGTTTTATTAAAAGGCACTCTTTTAAACACTTTTAAATGGTTTTTAACTACAATAATAAACATATAACTCATGGTAACAATTATATGTTTTATCTTTATAAAACACAAACATACGAATTAATACACACGTTTCCACGTTACGCGATTAATTCCCAATTAACATATAAAAACATGCAAACACATAAACATAACACAATAATCACATAATCAATTAGATTCTCATTAATTAACATTATTCATTATTATTAGGTCACCAACGTTAAACGACAACTAGTGTGTGTTCACGACACGTGTATGCAAGACTTAACGAAACTAACGGAGTTTGGTAACGGAAATTTACCGGATGTCACATTATCCCCATGTTGAAAGAATTTTCGTCCCGAAAATTGCGTTACATGGTGAGAGTGTTCCATCACTGGTCTACTGCATTGGCACACAGAAATCGAAATCGAGTGAGTTTTGAATGAGTTGTCACATCATCCCCATGTTGAAAGAAATTTCGTCCCGAAATTTAAATCAATACCTTCGTCTGCTGGCATTGTCTTCTCGAATAGGTGAGGGTACTTAAGCTTCATTTGGTCTTCTCGCTCCCATGTGAATTCCGGTCCACGTCACGAATTCCAACAGATTTTGACAATAGGTATCTTGCTTTGCTTAAGTGTTTTCACCTCACGGTCCATCACCTCAACTGGTTCTTCAATAAAACGTAATTGCTCATCCACTTGAACCTCTTCTAGTGGTACGACCATCGTTTCATCAGTTATGCATTTCTTTAAGTTTGATACGTGAAATACATCATGGATTCCACTTAGCGAATCAGGTAGGGCTAGACGATAGGCCACTGGACCTATTCTTTCCACTATTTCAAATGGTCCAACGTACCTCGGGTTTAGCTTTCCTCGCTTGCCAAACCGAACTACGCCTTTCCATGGTGAAACTTTCAATAAAACCTTGTCACCAACCTGAAACTCTAAAGGTTTCCGTCTCTTATCAGCATAACTCTTTTGTCGGTCTCGCGCTGCTGCCATACGGTTCCGTATCTGTACAATCTTCTGAGTTGTCTCATGAATTAACTCGGGACCTGTTAGCTGACTATCACCAATTTCTGCCCAGCAAACCGGTGATCTACATTTTCTCCCATACAACGCTTCGAAAGGTGCGACTTGTATGCTAGTATGATAACTGTTGTTATAAGAAAACTCCACCAATGGCAGGTGAATTTCCCAGTTATTCCCGAAGTCAATTACACAAGCACGTAGCATATCCTCCAACGTTTGTATGGTACGCTCACTCTGGCCATCCGTTTGCGGGTGATAAGCAGTACTCATATCTAATCGTGTACCCAAAGATTTCTGCAATGATTGCCAGAAGTGTGACGTGAAACGAGCGTCGCGGTCAGAGATAATTGAGATCGGTACACCGTGTCTCGAAACGATCTCCTTGAGGTACAGGCGGGTTAATTTTTCCATCTTGTCAGTTTCCTTTATTGCAAGAAAATGAGCAGATTTTGTCAATCGATCCACAATAACCCATATCGTGTCACAACCAGTACTAGTCCTGGGCAGCTTGGTAATAAAATCCATGGAGATTTGTTCCCATTTCCACATCGGTATCTCGGGTTGCTGCAATAGTCCGGATGGTTTTTGATATTCCACCTTTACCTTCGAGCTGGTCAAACATTTGCTCACATACGTAGCCACATCCGCTTTCATATTAGGCCACCAATAGTGCGCCTTTAGATCATGATACATTTTGTCGGATCCAGGATGTATAGTGTACTTAGATTTGTGTGCCTCACTCATAACCAAGTCTCTCAGACATCCATAGGCAGGCACCCAAAGTCTATCCATGAAATACCGAACTCCATCCTCTTTCACCACTAGCTATTTATCCATTCCTCTTAATGACTCAGAACCAATATTTACTTCTTTTAAAGCTTCTATCTGTGCCTCCTTAACTTGTTCGGGCAGTTGAGTACTGATAGTAAGCTGTAAAGCTCGCACCCGTTTGGGTTTAGCTGTTTCCTTCCGGCTTAAGGCATCAGCAACCACATTCGCCTTTCCCGGATGGTATTTAATAGCGCAATCATAGTCGTTTAGCAGTTCCACCCAACGTCGTTGCCTCATATTCAATTCCTTTTGCTCAAAGATATGTTGAAGACTCTTGTGATCGGTGTAGATAGTGCACTTGGTACCGTACAAGTAATGTCTTCAAATCTTTAAGGCAAAGACTACTGCACCCAACTCTAAGTCATGAGTAGTATAGTTCTTCTCATGAACTTTTAATTGTCTCGAGGCATAGGCTATCACCTTGTCTCGTTGCATTAAGACACAACCCAATCCTTGAATGGATGCATCACAATACACCACGAAGTCATCCGTCCCCTCTGGCAGTGCTAGTATCGGCGCGGTACAGAGTTTTTGCTTTAACGATTGAAAAGCCGATTCTTGACTCTCGCCCCATTTGTATGTAGTCCCTTTGTGAGTCAAAGCTGTGAGAGCTTGTGCGATCTTAGAGAATCCCTCAATGAATCGTCGATAGTAAACCTGCTAATCCCAAAAATTGTCTTATCTCTGTTGGGACCTGGAACGAAATACCTAGTGATTAGCGTGTTAGACCAACTCAAATAGTGCGGAATCCTATTTGATTGGCGATCCAATCAGTGAGAACACACAAAGAATCAATCAAGAATTGAATCTAACGTTAGAAGTCGATTAGGAATCGATCTAATGTGTTCTGTGAACTTGGAGAACGATTTGGGAGGTCTCTGGACGGGTAGGGTACGTCTGGAATCGTAATGGTATGAGTGCTTACGTTTTTCCACGAATTGGGTCTATTTAAGGTTAGTATTGTTCAATCGTGCGACTGGGCCATAAGTATGGTTCAGTCGTGCGATTGAACCATGCGGTTGATTCATCCGCACGACTGAGTGTTCAGTCGTGCGACTGAGCCAATCTTATGTGTCAATCATACGACTGGTCCAGTCTCCTGGTTCAGTCGTGCGATAGAGTCAATCGTATGAAGTTATTCATGCGTGTGGTCCATTCGCATGGGCCATTCGCATGAGAACTTCATTAAGTTAAGTTTGAATGTTTTAATTACTATAACATTATGTGTAACCATTCAAATAATCATAAACCCAATCAATTCAATCACGACTCATTAATGAAATATTAAACATTACAAATCACAAACAATCCATGTCATTTCATTAATCAATACAAATTACGTCATAATTAGACAGACAAGATTTATTACATTACAAATCATGATCTAGGGACATACATGCATCAACAAACTCCCCCTTGGACCTAGATCTATCTAATCTCTTGTCTTCGGCATAACCTCCTTATACTTCTTGTATTTCTCCTCTTTGGTGACTCCTGCGTGAATCTCAAACGCAAAGCAGAGTCGTATAACGTTTTGGAACTGGAGGGCTTGTACGATATCTTGCGTGTCATAGAACAGTGGCCACTTGTATAATGTATAGACATCACTAGCAGACAAGTTAGTTAGCCACCTCGGGTCGAATACCCTGATCGTATCCATTTGGCCCTCTCTGTTTAGGACTATGACCGCTTCAGCTGTTCTCCAATCATAGTACCACTATTTGAAGTGTGGAGTGAAGTCCTGTGGCATTTCCCTGAGAGGAATTCTCGACATAGTGCGCGGAGGACTCCACTTCAACACAATCTTGGGCTTGCCAGTAATGGCATCAACCTTAGACCTTCTTATGTACCTCGTAGGCTGTTGGGGTCTGAAGTTAACCCATGTGGTGTGGTACTCCTTCTTAAGGGCAGCCTTGAACCAGCCTGACATCTTCCTTGGGTCAGCATACAGCAGCTTTAGCTTAGCCAGCTGGTTGAGCTCAAAACCAGGTAGAGTCTTCAGATCATGTGGAAACCTGAAGTACTCTATGCCCTGTTCCCTCTTAACTTCATACGTGTTAAGATCATCAAAATAAGCCCATGCTATAATCCTGCCTGACACCTTGTGGTGTTTCTTGACTCTGTAGAGCTTGGTGTAGGCATCTTTCTTTGGTGCAGCACGTTGGGCTCTCACTTCTTCAAAACAGGCAGCCCACTCAGCCTTTCGAATGTCTACGTCATCATTTGAGGCTTGGGCTGTTCCTTCTGTCTTTTCGGTTTCCTGCTCCATCTTGTTCAGTACCTCAAACGTATCACTGACTAGGGACTCACCCAGATTGGGAACCACATTACCCTCGTTGTCAGCATACTGAGGGTACTCTTCTGCAGTGATATCTTCGACCTCAACTTCATCAACATCATTTAGCTCTTCATCACTAGTCGAATCCACTGTTGGAGCATCCTTGACGATTTCATCAGGATTGAGTCTGAACATCTCTGCCAGTTGCTCGTTAGATAGGTCATGAATTATTTCCCCTTCTTCAGGGGTATAACTCACAGACCTTCTTACAATCCCTTGCAGATCAAGAATCATGGTTAGTTGAGTCTTGACCTGTTGAAGGGGAGCAATATCAAACTCATCTCTTTGAAAATTTGGATCTGTTTGATTTAAACATTCAACACATAAATCATTAGTAAGTAATCAAACAGAAATACATTAACTTAATATATAAACATTCAAAAACACTTGTTTTCAGTACATGATTCAAACACAAAAAAATAAATAAATACATAAAACATCTATTCTGTACTTTTGTCTTGAATCATGGTCTCATCGCTCGGAGGAGCAGAGGTAGTAGCTGACGGGTCCTATCGATTCTTCGATCGTCTTTCTTGACCTGAAGCAGAGGCTGATGCAGCCGCATCCCCTCCTTCTGCTTCGTCATCATCATCATCTTTTCCCTCTGTCCTTTCTTCCTCTGTCTCTTCCTCATCCTCATCATCCTCCTCATCCTCATCATCACTTCATCGTCATCATCACCATCTCCATCATCCCCATCACCCTCCTTTATCTTTAAGGGCTCATCCTTTGACCCCTTTAACCGCAGCATGATGGTCTTGTTGGTAGTCTCCAACTCCTCTATACGTTTGGCTGAGTGGGCCTGCTGCTCCTGGAGTTGGGACATCTCGACTCTCTGTGCATCCATCAGCTGGGTCTGCTGCTCTATTACCCGAGCCTACTCTGCCATCTGCTGAGACTGGGCAGTAGTCAGGTCGGTCAGCTGGCGAATCTGTGCAGCTTTCTCCTCATCTGCAGCTAGCAAACGCATCACCATACGGTTTAGCGCCGACAACTGTTCCTCTACCCCGATTGGAGGTAGAGGAGATCCATACAAGTGCGAGGACTGGGTTGACGGTCCTGCATGATGTGAGGTGGTGGTGGTAGTGGCTGTGGTGAATATGGGTCGGTAAAATGGTGAAGGTGATGTAGGTGTAAATGGTATGGTGGTGGATGGGAAATGTACAGTGGTGGTAGGTAATGTGGTGGTTGTGGTAGCAGTGGTGGATGTGGTGGCTGTGGTGATGGGTGGTATATCAGTGGAGGTGGTAGTGGTGGCTGTGGTGGTGGAAGTAGAGGCTGCAGTGGTAACGAAGGTTAGTCGACGCTTCTTTTTCTTCAGTCCATGGGGCTGAGCCATCCTCTTCCTCCTGGTCCCCGTGGAAGTGGATGCTCCCCCTGCAGCTCTGCCTGCTGAACCCGGAGCATAGCTCGGGTCACTCTCTATCTCTCTGGAGTCCCGAGGGTGTTCACCAACCACCCTTAGCCCGTGTTTTGTGGGAACAACCTTGCTTCCCACAGTCCTCGTGAGGGGCTCCTCATCAAACTCCTCCTCCTCCTGATCACCAACAACAAACTCCTGATGAAAACCGGCCGTCTCAGCAACCTCTCTGGCAGGGGCAGACCCCGGGGGAATAACATCTGAATCAGTGCCTCTAGGTGGAGTAGGCATATCATCCCCGGCGTCTCCGCTATCATCATCATCAGAATCCATCTCTGGGAGGAGCAGCCTCTCATCATCAGAGTCACTGTCCTCATGACGCCATTTGCGTCTGCCTGGCGCCACATACCTCTCGTTGGCCAGGTGCCCAATCAATCTCTTCACTTGGGGCTTCACCTGCTTCCCCCTATAAACTCTCATCCGGCCCAGAGTCGTATCATCCATGATCTCTAAAGCCACTGCATCATGACTCTCTTTGGGCAGCTGTGGCAGCTTCTCGTTGAAGACGAGCTGTAAGAACCTGGGGTACATGCAAAACCCCTCCTTTCCCTTGGCCTCCAAGTTCTCCACCAAGTAGGAGAATATCATGCTAGAAAAACTAAAGGGGTGGTTCAGAACCCACCCCTCCTCAATGCAACACACTTGAGGATCACGTGTGCTAAGTACTTGTACTGGGGGCTCAGGTTGCTCTTGTTGAGCACACCTGAGTTGATGTCCCCAGCGTACTTTATCCTCAGGAAGCATCCTTGCACTTTCAGTGGATTTAATCTAGTAGGATGATCAGTGTCGTCCCCAAACTCTAGGACCCTCTGGATGTCGGCAGCAGTGATCTCAATATCATGGCCCAGTATAGAGCTCCTAATACAGTAGGGCTCACGGGAGCGGTCCACAGAGGCATCCTCCCAGAATGACTGATGCAATGATCTGTATGGCGTGCAAGGAGTGGAGACAGCCTTATGAATCCTGGACCATCTAAGAAAGGCTATAATGTCGGTAAACTCGGCCCCGTTCCTGGTAGTGTGATCCAAATGAGCACAGATGTTGTGCTTTGGATTTATGGACCATCTCTCAGCCATTTTCCTGAAACACACATGACAAAGAACCATTAGTACATAAGACATGAAAATTCTATTCTAAGTGTAATGTTGAAACTCATTCTGATTCATTCGTGCGAATGAATCATGCGACTGAAGTCAATCGTCTGTTCTTTCATGCGACTGAACTCATTCTGGTCAATGTGACATGCGATTGGGTCCAGTCTGCTGACTGAGTTTGCGAATGGTTCAGTCGGCCGACTAAGCTCAATCGTATGGTTCATTCGGGCGATTTGTCCAATCGCAAGTTTCAACCGTGCGATTGGAGTTCATCCGGGCGACCAGTCGCCTGTCCTGTAGTTCAGTCGCCAATCGTTCGAATCTTCAACAAAACAAGTGTTTTAACACAAATAACCGGTTCAGTAGACTCGCATTCTTGTTACTAATAACCTATTAGACTTAATTTTAACATTTTGCTTAGTTTTGATAGGTTATTAGGTCTTCCTAGTCTCGGTTCTTGTTTCACAGTAGAATAATCAAAATTAGGGTTTGAATCTTTCATGTTTTGGTACGATGAGTCTTCAAACTACCTAGATAATCAATAGCGAGTGTCAGTGAATGAAGATCAAGACTAAAACACGGTCAGATGAAAATTTGGCAGCGTAACGGTAGGAAATGCGATTTGAGGGCGATTTGGGTGTGGTGAATGAAATGCGATCGACTGTGCCCTTTAAATACTAAAGCTGAGTTCAGTCGGCCGACTGGCCTCAGTCGCCCAATTCATTCGGGCGACTCAAGCTCAGTCGTGTGATTGGCCCAGTCAGTCGCATGCTGTTGACCGACTGAGGTTCAGTCGGTCGACTGACTCAGTAGTGCCTTTCATTCGCATGTTCAGTTGACCGAATGAGTCTCAGTCGGTCGACTGACTCATTCGCCCCCTTCCAATCGGTCGAATGGGCCATTCTGATAAGCCATTCGTGTAAATGGCTCATTCTTATGTCCATTCGTGTGAGTGAAACTCATTCGCATGGTTGGTCCATTAGCATGGTCCAATCGTGCGAATGGGTCATACTTAGTTAAGTTTCTGCCATCTTGAAATTAACGTTACGAGCTTTTGATCATCTCAGACATGATCATTTTATCTTGAAAACCTTTTGATCACCTCAGACGTGATCCTTTTAACCAATTTAGTCACCTCAGACGTGACCCTTTTAAACACTTCGTCACCTCAGATGTGACTATTGTAAACTTTCAAAGCACATGTGGTCATCTCAGACATGACCCTTTTAGTGAGTTGATTCCTTACTGATTTTTCTGATGTAGTCCGACAAACTAATAAAATTAAAATTAAAAACGACTAACTAACTTAGAAAATTTAAACTAATTACTCAAACAAAACTTGTTTTTGGCTTTTTGTGAGAGATAAATCCTAAGATAGACATCTACGGGATTTGGTTCCGGAATAGACAGCTTCAACTTGGATTGATCACACCTGGACCAATTCAATTTTGGAATCATACAGGCAAGTCAAATCATTTGGGCCTAGTTATCAAAATCTTTTGATGCTCAATTCTCAGTGTTCATCCAGAGTCGTTAGCAACTTAAGGAAATCATACTGGAACTCTTAGATTGTCACATTGATTTGAACTTTTGAGAATGCAGCCACAATGATTGTCAATATGTTTGTCCACTTAAATCCATACACAGACTTTTGACACAGACTGGTGATTGATTTAGGTTTAATTATTTCAACTAACATTTGTGGATCCCACACTTATATGGTAATCAACATTCCTCAGGAGCTTTTGAGCGGTCTACGTGAATTATTACAAGAAGAGACTATTCTTAGAGCTTTCAAAGAGAAGCCAGTCCTCAGGTCAGTGCCATCGCACAGCATAGAGGCGGCAAACAACAATGAATTCTAGAATATCTAGGTTATGCTTATCCTCAGGTCAGTGCCATTACACAGCAGAGAGGCACACAACCTATCTCCTTGTTAGAGCAGCTTATTTTATTTTACACAAAATGCACCAACAACATAAGTCATTAGCTTTATAGCATTTGTCTTTCATTTTTCCTTGCTTTGCTCTAATTATGGTCATCCGCACACATTTGTAGCGTTTACATGCTCATTACCCCTTATTGAAATATTGTTGATTGTGTTAACCAGTGATAAGATGGAATCCCACAGTCAGTTGAACAACTTAGTTTGATCTTGAGATCACCAATCAGGTCTATTCATCTATTGTGTTGAATCTACCGACATATCATTTGTGGTCTAGCAACCTCTAGGTCTACTTTCTTTGTGTTACCTTAGGAGTTACCAGTTTTCTATCATCTTCCCTTTTGTATTGCCTAGACTACACAGACTTATACTTTAAATTTTTGTATTTTTTCAAAACTTAGATCTTTTAAAGTCCCTCTTGATTTGTTCCTGTGTACTATCATTTTCCAAAGGTATTGAATCAGTATCACAGACACGATCTACCTTATATCAGCTATTTACTCCTTCTCCCTCGTTTTTTTTTAATGTTAACTTGCTGACATATTCTCCCCCTAAAATACTAAAATCCTTACTGGTTTAATTATTTTAGGATTTTAATAAACAGCAACATAACATGAGTTTAAATTAAACAGACGAAAATAAACAAATAAAATAAAATAAAAAAACGTTAACTAAACTACATCGGACTACACATTATCATCATCAGGAATTACCTCACTTTTCTTTTTAACGCCGTTGACCTATAGCAAATATTGAAAACGTGGTTTATCAAAGGCTTTAGTATAGAGGTCAGCGCGTTGAAAATCAGTATTAATTTTAACCACATCAATTAAGTTCTTTTCAAAACAATCTCTTATGAAATGGTATTTAATACCGATGTGTTTGGTCTTAGGATGTTGAACCGGATTTTTAGTTACTGCAATTGCAGCAGAGTTATCAACAAAAATAGGAGTGGTTGAGAATTTTAAACCGTAATCCCGCATTTGCTGTTGAATCCAGATGATTTGTGAACAGCAACCTGCAGCAACAACATACTCAGCTTCACAGGTTGACAATGCAACCGATGTCTGCTTCTTACACTGCCAGGTAACTAATCTTCTCCCAAAGAATTGACACCCCGCTGATGTAGACTTGTAGTTCATCTTGCAGCCCCCGTAATCCGAGTCACTATATGCGGTAAGCTCAAAGTCATCATCATGAGGATACCACAATCCAAATGTGGGTGTACCCTTCAGATAACGAAAAATCCTCTTGACCCCGATCAGATGGTTGACCTTAGGTTTAGCCTGATATCTAGAACATAAACATGTAGCATACATAATATCAGGTCTTGAGGCAGTGAGATACATAAGGGATCCAATCATTCCTCGGTACATCGTGGCATCTACAAGATCTCCATTCTCATCAGGTGCTATATCGTGATTCGTAGCAAGTGGAGTCCCAGCAGCAGAAGCATTCTCCATGTCAAAGCGACTGAGAATGTCTCCTACATACTTGGTCTGATGTAGAAAGATCCCATTTGGTGTCTGATCCACCTGTAACCCGAGAAAGAACTTCATCTCCCCCATAGCACTCATCTCGAACTCTTTCTTCATCACTGCTTCAAACTCTTTGCATAACTCTTCGTTCTTTGATCCGAAGATTATGTCATCAACATAGATCTGTACAAGCAGTAGGTTGCCATCCTTTTCATTAATAAACAGTGTGCAGTCAATGACTCCCCTACGAAAGCCGTGTTTCACAAGATGAGTCGAGAGTTTCTCATACCAAGCTCGAGGAGCTTGATGAAGCCCGTATAAAGCCTTGTCGAGCTTGTAAACTCTATCCCAATGATAAGGATCTTCAAATCCCTCGGGTTGACTTACATAGACTGTTTCCCTGATTTCCCCATGAAGGAATGCACTTTCACATCTAATTGGTAGACTTTAATCTTCATGTACGATGCATAGGCAAGGAAGATACGAATAGCTTCCATCCTTGCCACGGGTGCAAACACCTCATTGTAGTCAATCCCCTCGACTTGGCGAAAACCTTGAACCACCAGTCGAGCTTTGTTCATGATAATGACCCCTTGGTCATCCTTCTTGCATTTTAGTACCCATTTGGTGCCGATGACTTTAGCACCTTTAGGTCTATCAACCAGAGTCCATACACCTAACTTCTTGAACTGCAGAAGTTCTTCTTGCATGGCACTCACCCACGCCTCATCATTTAGTGCCTCACTGACATATTTTGGCTCAACCTGCGAGACAAAACATGATAAGCACCATCATGAATGTAACCCTTCTCCATAACCGAGGCGTAATCAGCTGAGTATAGCTGATTTCGGGTTTGTACTCTTGATCTGACATCCCCAATAACATTGTCAAGGGGATGATAGACGTTTAGTCGTGATCCTGGAGTAGTAGGAACAACCACCTCAGAACCTAGATTATGAACATGTGGTTCTGCATCTGAGGTAGTTGGAGTGTGAGGTTCCGAAGTCGAAGGAGCATCACTTGTAGATGCTTGTGGACTTTCAGGAACTGGAACCTGTTCCTCCTGACTGTTCTGGTCATCTGCTTCAGCTTCATCTTCAGAGGAGGAGTCACTGTCATCGACTACTCCCCCTGACTGAGTAGATGATTCTCCCTGTGTGCTAGATGGTGTATTCAGAATATCATACATCATCCTAGTAGCTAACTCATCATCCGAGGGAGAGAGAGGGATGTTGAAGGACTTGAAGAATCCATCATAATCGAAGAAGTATGTAGGTACTTTGCCTGTAGGTGGTGTGGTATATCTCTGAACGTCGACATTACACCACACTTCTACCAGACCCGTTGAGTTGTTGTAAACTCGCTTGTTCGGTATGTTGTATCCTAGAAAGATTCCTTCATCGGCCTTCTCGCTGAATTTGCCTTCTTGTGTCTTCTTCAGAAGTGTGCACGACGCGTCTTTGTAGTAGCTCGTAACATGTCTTTTCGTGGCGCTTGACTATTAGGATTTGATTCAGTGTATAACATGCATTTGCCACTGCCTCATTCCAGAATTGGATAGGCAGTTTTGAGTCCGCCAGCATAGTCCGTGCTGTCTCTATCAAGCTTCTGTTCTTCCTCTCAGCAACACAATTCATCTGAGGCGTGTAGGCAGAAGTGAATTGATGCACAATTCCCTTTTCCTTGCAGTATGCCTCCATCCATTGATTCTTGAATTCTGTCCCGTTGTCTGAGCGTACTTGTCTAACTTTTAGCTTGTAGAGAGATTCCAGTGTGGTTACTAACTCCTTGAATGACTCAAATGTTTCTGATTTGGATTTCAGAAACATTACCCAAGTGAACCTTGAGTAGTCATCAGTGACCACAAAACAGTACAAGTCGCCTGCGATGCTCTTTGTACTGACTGGACCAAACAGATCCATGTGAAGAAGTTCAAGAGGAAGTTCTATTGAATGAACTTTCTTTTCCTTATGAGACTTCTTTGTCTGTTTGCCTTTCTTGCAAGCTACACAAAAGTCAGGAAGTTGGAAGTTCTTGACATTAACTCCTCTTACCAAATCCTTCTGAATCAAATGATTCATCTTCCTTTGACTAATGTGTCCCATTCTCCTATGCCAGGAGATGGAATCCTTCTCAGTAGCTTTAGATAGAAAGCACTGAACCTCATGATCCGTTGTAGCAGCTGTTGACAGATCCAAGACATAAAGGTCTTTATATCTTGAAGCAGTCATCAGAACTTGGTCCTCTGGGATCACGTAGTCTTTCTTCAGCACGTAACACTTCTTGTTGTCGAAGATGACCTTAAATCCTTTATCACAGATTTGGGAAACAGAAAGTAAGTTGTTCTGAAGTTGTTGAACGTAGTTCACCTTATCAAACTTAACTTTCTGATTTCCTACTTCTCCCTGAGCTGTGATATAGCCTCCCTTGTTTCCAGCAAAGGAAACATGCCTTCCTTTTATTTGCTTGACGTTGATAAAAGGGCTCTATTTCCTGTCATGTGCCTGGATGCTCCGCTGTCTACAATCCACGTGTTAGTCTCAGCGCTGTATCGAACACCCTGCACATACAAAGTAAATGAATTAGTTTAGGTTAGGAACCCAAGCCTTTACTGGCTTGGGTTTCCCAGAGGCATCACACATCATAAACTCCACCCATTGACCCTTAGAGGGTGAGGGTAGCTTAGGTTCCTTCTTGTCATCGGTATCAGACACGCAGGATGATTTCTCTTTCCATAAGCCAGATTTATGCAAGGCCTGTTTATGATAAACAGTCGTCTGACTTACAGGTTGGACTTTAGGTTCACTAGCTCTTCTAGGTGGAGTCAGAGAACTCCTCTTAGAAGACCTAGGCTTAGAGTCCTGAAGATCAATCTTCTTCCTAGGTGTCTGATAGAAAGGACAATAGGAAGCAATGTGTCCACATTCTCCACAGTTGTAGCATGACCGGCTATCAACTTTATGAGTAGACTTTCTTTGTGGAGAAGTGCGTGACACTCTAGTAACTCAATCACTTTAGGTTTTGACTCTTGTGCGTTTGATGTTTTCTCTGGTTTAACAAAATTAACTGTTTTAACCAGTTTAACAACTTTCTCTTTTTGGTTAACTGGTTTTTGACTTGAAGCATGTGAAAAATTAACATTTGAAGTCCTTTTAGGTTCTGATTTGACTCTGTTTGACCCTGACTTTAAGTTAACTTTTTCAAATTCATTTTCCAGATTAACACAAGGCAATTTACCCTTTGCCTTTGAAGTGGCCTCCTTTTGTTTGTGTCCAGATTCAGTAGATGAACATGAGGTATCTGGATCACTAACAAGAGGAGTAGACACCACGTGATCCTTGATGGGGTTATTATTTACTGGTCTAGTCTTAGTGTTCATCAAGGTCTCAGGTGGTGGTGGAACCACTTTGTAACCTAATCCCTCCCCGTTATTCCTTTCTCTCACTAAGTGTTGAACTATGTGTGAAGAACTAGTCCAACTATGCAGTTTTGTTTTAATGAATTTACTTCTACTTCTAGAACTGCCTTTTGCTTCTTAGTGACTTCTAGGGAGTTTAGATAGTACCTAATGTCATTTGCTTGGTTAAAGGCAACTACTTCGGTTTCCCTAAGCTGTTTAGTCAATAGGTCTATCTTTTCTTTATAACAATGCTCATTTTGTTTTAGTACTCTATTAGCCTCAGTGCACAGTTGTAAATCTTTTACTAAGTTATCATTATGATCTAATAACCTAGCAAATTTTTCATCTATGCTATTCCTAAAAGTATCACAATCAGAACAAGCATGATTATTAAACATTTGGTCAGTAGTACTTACCTGAGTTGGTTCAGAAGAGCTAGCCATCAACGCAGCATCAGATGTCTCTGGTTCTGGTGATTTTGTCTTTTCTGTCTCTGACGTGGAAGTCTCCTCCTTTGGCTTGTAACTGACCTCGGCTGCAGTTGCTTCTTCACTATGTGACATCGCTATCTCAACTGCTAGATCACCTTCACTCGCAGAATCATCATCAATATCCTCTACACTGGCAATGTTTGATTCTCCTGGTGAGACAAATCTAAAGCTCCAATCCTGTCCTTCATCATCATGAGCAGTGAAGGCTTTTGGATCCTTGTTTGATGAAGTAGAACTGGAAGCTTGCTTGTCTTGGCGAGTAAAGGACGAGAACGGGTTCCCATTACCCGTCTTCTTTGGCTTGACACATTCTCTTTTGAAGTGCCCCTTCTCTCCACAGTTGAAGCAGGTCACTTTGCTTTTGTCAAAGCCAAATGTGGTATCCTTAGTAGCTACCAAGTTCTGTCCAGTCTTTTTAACAAACTTCTTTGCCCTTCGGACAGCACTAGCTAAGGCCCACATTATATCCATCCTCTCAAGCTCCATTTCGTCCACCTGCTCGTAGTCCTCATCTGCCAGATGGCAGTTTCCAATCTTCCCGGCAACAAGTCCATCATATGAATGAACCACTGCAGCTAAAAGATCCATATGCTCTCGAGCTACTTCTACGGTCACATTACCGAGGTTCTCGGTCTTCAGTTTGGTAGCACTTGCTTCTGATCCAATATAGTGGGTACATGACGACCCTGACGTGTCCGATCTAGAAGGAGAAGCATGTGAAGGACCTGACGAGCTAGACACAAAAGCAGTCTGGAGAGGTGCTCCAGATGTCTTAGCTTGAGGCGTGGCGTTGTACAAAGCTGGATTTTGTGTGTACGAAGACTTCTGAGCTCTGTACTTCATCCTAAGTGCTTCTTCTCGTAACTTAAGAATGAAGTCATTAATATCCAGCTTTGCAAGCATTCCATTCTGTCTCAGGTTAGACACGAATGAAGCCCACTTATCAGGCAATTCGTCTGCGAAGTTACTCACTTTCTCTTCCCTGGTCGTTTCCACTCCATGTGTATGCAGTTCGCTCATCAAGTGGTAGAATCTATCTATGACGTCGTCTAAACTCTCGTTACCAATCGATGAGAAGTTATCGAATTCCTTCTTTAACTCCTTTGCCTTGATTGCCTTCAATGAAGCATTCCTATCATACCTCTTCTCTAGCTCATCCCACAGTTTCTTGGACTGCTTATTCTCAGAATACTGGTGGAATATGTCTTTGGGGATAGACTGAGTGATCAATGCATAAACCCTTTTCTCTGCATTGTACTTGACTTTCTGTGCGTCCGTCATCCCACCTAACGTTAGTTTAACTCCATCAGCTCCCACCGGTGTACTATAACCAATCTCAATGGCTTCCCACAGATTAGGATCTACTCCATTGAGGTAGATCTCAAAACGTTGTTTCCAGTGGGGAAACTCATCTAAAGTCAAGAGCTTTGGTGGTTTATTGTGATTACCCACCTCACTCTCGAGCAGCAGTAGGTTCTGTATCCTCGAGTCCTTCCCAGCAGTAAAGGCTGACATCTGATCTTCCATGACGAATAACTTTAAGTCTAATCAAACAAAACTTTCACTGATGCGACTAAAAGATGCGGATGGTCTAATCGTGCGTATGAACTCTGCGACTGCTTCAATCGTGCGGCTGAACTGGGCGATTGGTTCAGTCGTGCGAATGAATCTGGTGCGTATGAGCTATGCGAACGAACGGTTCAGTCGGCCGAATGAAGGTGCGACTAGGTCCAATCGTGCGAATGAGCAATGCGAATGGAGTCCAGTCGTGCGAATGGGTCACTCGTGCGACTGAAGCTGCTGTTTTGCGAAATTTTCTAGGTTTGACGGGTTTCAGCCGTAAAAATTTGAAATTTCACAAGTCCTAATCGCCTAAGTCCGTAGAAACCAAACTTCGATGAGCAGGGAACGTCCAAGATCACTTTTGACACCAAAGATTGCGTTTTTAGTGCAAAAACACAAACTTTTATGCAATCTTGATTGAATCAACACGTAATCAAGAGCCAAAGCTCTGATACCACTTGTTGGGACCTGGTATTTGAACGAAATACCTAGTGATTAGCGTGTTAGACCAACTCAAATAGTGCGGAATCCTATTTGATTGGCGATCCAATCAGTGAGAACACACAAAGAATCAATCAAGAATTGAATCTAACGTTAGAAATCGATTAGGAATCGATCTAATGTGTTCTGTGAACTTGGAGAACGATTTGGGAGGTCTCTGGACGGCTAGGGTACGTTTGGAATCGTAATGGTATGAGTGCTTACGTTTTTCCACTAATTGGGTCTATTTATAGGTTAGTATTGTTCAATCGTGTGACTGGGCCATAAGTATGGTTCAGTCGTGCGATTGAACCATGCGGTTGATTCATCCGCACGACTGAGTGTTCAGTCGTGCGACTGAGCCAATCTTATGTGTCAATCATACGACTGATCCAGTCTCCTGGTTCAGTCGTGCGATAGAGTCAATCGTATGAAGTTATTCATGCGTGTGGTCCATTCGCATGGGCCATATGCATGAGAACTTCATTAAGTTAAGTTTGAATGTTTTAATTACTATAACATTATGTGTAACCACTCAAATAATCATAAACCCAATCAATTCAATCACGACTCATTAATGAAATATTAAACATTACAAATCACAAACAATCCATGTCATTTCATTAATCAATACAAATTACGTCATAATCAGATAGACACGATTTATTACATTACAAATCATGATCTAGGGACATACATGCATCAACAATCTCACTCGGCGTTTTGGGTGTGGTCCAATTCTTGATCGCCTCAATTTTGGCAGGATCAAGATGTATCCCTTTCTCATTAACAATATGACCTAGAAATTGCACTTCTCGTATCCAAAAGTCACACTTAGAGAATTTGGCGTACAGCTGTTCCTTTTTCAATAGCTCTAAGATCATACGCAAGTGCTCTTCATGGTCTTCCTTGGTCCTGGAATATATCAGTATATCATCGATAAACACAATGACAAACTGATCGAGGTAGGGTTTACACACACGGTTCATGAGGTCCATGAACACAGCAGGTGCATTTGTCAACCCAAAAGGCATGACCAAGAACTCATAATGACCGTAGCGGGTACGAAACGCGGTTTTGGAAATGTCTTCTTCGCGGACTCTGAGTTGATGATAGCCGGATCTCAAGTCAATCTTCGAATAGTAACTTGATCCCTGGAGTTGGTCAAACAGGTCATCGATACGAGGTAGAGGGTATCGGTTCTTGACTGTTACTTTATTTAACTCCCTATAGTCAATACACATCTGAAATGTGCCATCCTTTTTCTTAACAAACAGGACAGGGGCTCCCCAAGGTGATGTACTAGGTCGAATAAATCCCTTATCTAATAGCTCCTGGAGTTGTGACGACAACTCCTGTAGTTCGTTTGGTGCTAATCGATAAGGTGCTCTAGCAATCGGGGCTGCGCCGGGAGTTAGTTCAATTTGGAATTCCACTTGACGATGAGGTGGTAATCCAGGAAGATCCTCTGGAAACACCTCTGGAAAGTCGCGCACTATAGGAATATCCTCCATTCTCCTTTCTTTCGCTTGTTTATCGGTTACAAGTGCTAGAATAGCCACACGACCCTTTCGTAGTAGCTTTTGGGCTTTCATGAACGAGATGATGCCTATCACAGCACCACTTCTATCACCTCGGACTGTCAGAAGTTTGTCATCAACAGGAATTCGTATGATCTTCTCATGACATATAACTTCCGCTTGCTTTCTAGAAAGCCAATCCATGCCTATCACAACATCAAAACTCCCCAGCGTAACAGGCATAAGATCTATAGCGAAAGTATGACCAGCAAGTTCTATCTTACAGTCTTTAAGGATATGCGTTACGTGGATCTGTTTACCGTCAGCCAATTCTACGGTGTATTTAGATTCTAAAGCGGAGGGTATATCACTTAAAAGACTACAGAATTTTAAAGAGACGAAACTCCTATCAGCTCCAGTATCGAATAGTACCGTAGCAAAGCAACCATTAACAGAGAATCTACCAGTAACAGTTGTAGGATCATTTAGAGCCTCACCTGAGCCAATGACGAAGGCTCTCCCTTTTGCTCCATCCTTGTTACCGCCATTACCATTACCATTCCCACCGTTATTGTTACCATTGTTGTTGTTGTTATTGATGTTGTTGTTGTGTCTATTTCCATTGTTGCCATTTCCATTTCTCCTTAGTTGTGGGCAATTTCGCCTGTAGTGCCCCTCTTTTCCACATTCAAAACAACCCTTAGGAGTTTCCTGAGGTTGTTGTGTCCTCCTAACCAGCTCACCACGGCAATCCTTCGCAGCGTGTCCAATTTTACCACAACGCTGGCATTTGAAGCTATCACATCTTCCTACATGATGATAGTTGCACCGGTTGCACTTCGGGTGTCTACCACCATAACCACTGGGTCCTTGATTATTTGCAGTCGCTTGGTGGAAGTTACGATTGTTGTCGAACCTCCGTGGTTGTTGGACCGGCTGTTGTTGCTGCTGAGGTTGAGGTTGACCTCCAGAAGATGATGATGCTTTGGTGTTGCTAGTACTATCCCACTTTCTTTTGTTATCGGGCACGCTTGCCACGGCGCCCCGCTTGGGTAGACGTCCTTGTTTCACGGCTTGGTCAGTTAGCTTATGAGCTAACTGGATGGCTTGCTGTATGGTGGTTGGGTTAGAAGCAATTACCATACTTTGAATTTCGGGTACTAGTCCCCGTATGTAATGCTGGATCCTTTTATGGATCTCATTCACCATTCCTGGGCATAGTGTTGCTAGCTCGTGAGTTCTGGTGGTGTAGGCCTCGATTTCTGAGCCCTGCATTTTCAGTTGCCAGAACTCTATCTCCAACTTCTGCACCTCATTGCGAGGACAATACTCCTCGGTCATCATGGTTTTGAACTCAATCCACGGCAGTCCATTAGCTAGTGCTTGCCCCAAAATCTGGACTTGTGCATTTCACCAGGATAAGGCGGCACCCTCCAGGGTCCCGGTGGCATATTTCACCTGATCAGCAGGTGGACAGTTGCACTTGGAGAATACGGACTCCGTCTTCTCGAACCAGCGTACTAGTCCCACAGCACCTTCAGTACCACTGTAGGTATGGGGCTTACAGTCCATGAAGGACTTATAAGTACACGCCGGTGGTCCTGATTTAACACAACAAATATTGATCAGACAACCTATACGGTTACACAGGGTATTCGGTTTAACTTTCAATCATTGTTTACCTGCTGGTTGTCCCGCTTGGGCAGCAGCCACCGCTGCCTGAATCAGGGCAGCTATTTCAGCAGGGGTCATATTCACGGCACCAGCGCCATGATCTCCGGCGCCACGTCCACGACCGCGCCCACGGCCACGTCCACGTCCACGTCCACGGGCGTCCATTTTTCACTTTACATCCACAAATACAATAATGAGTAACATCAAACACATTTATCTCATTGAAGTACAGTAAACAATAAAGAAATAATAAATCATCACAACCACAACATTCATAACAAAAATAATAACCAAAGTAAATAAATTGCAAATGAGTCACAATGTATTCATGAATGTCAAAATTTAAGTTTGTCGTTCGAGTGGGGAAACAACCCTTCCCACATAGGTTTCAAAGAAAACACTACGTAGTCTAAGTCATATAAGAAAATCAATCGACAATATAAGATCCATCACTATCATCCTCCTCCTCCTCGGGTTCCTCCTCCTCGGGTTCCTCCTCCTCAGGTTCCTCATCCTCAGGGTCGACTGCAGGAGCAGGAGCTATAGCAATCTGGAGTGCTGCTAGCTGAGCCTCCAAGGTAGCAATCCTATCATCAGCCACTGCATCCCTCTGCTCGCGAGCATCCACGCGTCCTCTGAGTGCTACGATCCCATCTTCCATTTGATAACACCCGTTTAGGGTCTTTCCATGGCGCTCCTCGAGTTCATCCACCTTATGCCTTAGTTTGTACACCTCGGTCTGTAGTGTACAAACGTCACTCGTGAGTCGCCTGACTCGATGCTGCTCTGTATCTAGTGCTGCCACCAATGCAGCAATCAACTGCTCGTTGGAATGCACCGTCCAGGGAAGTGAAGGCATTGCTTGATCGGAGTTACCTCTCGTTCTGGGTCTCGGGTCAGGTACGCGTTCCCTATACATGATGTGATTGACAAACCTAGGATAAAAACTCCAGTCCCTTGGGGGGTCACGCTTCATCAACGCGAAAGTTTGATCCCAGTCAAACTCCCCTCGAGGATACTCTAAACGAGGCCAGTCGAGTCCATCATCAGGTACAGGTGCGGGAGGTGGGGACTCGGATCGTGCAGGTGATGCAGGTCGTTTACCAGAAGCTCTTGATGACGATGCGATGCTGCAGATAGTGTGACGTGTATTCCAATGAGTATACAGTAGATGAAAATAAAGTACAGGTAACTAACTAACTGTGTGCGGTTATAGTCTAGTGTGTATGCAACCTAGTTCCCTATAACCAATGGCTCTGATACCAATCTGTCACACCCTCAAAATCCACGTGCGGAGTTTTACCGCGAGGCGTGTGAACAAACCAGGATCACAGTCAATAGTTACTCAGAACGACTCTATATGCCATGATTAAAACAAAACAACCAAAGTTCAACATTAAATTGTGCGGAAACGTTTTGAAAACAACCCAAAGAAATAAAAGTATAACTATGGCAAAACATGTGCCAACCCAAAAGAGTAAACAATAATCATTAAAATGCTAATTGTCTTGAAAACCGAGTCTTAGTATGCAAGTGAACCGTGGAGTGCTCCTAAGGCAAGTAGCTAATGACCTGAGAATAGCATACTAATATGTCAACACAATGGTTGGTGAATTCAAGAGTTAATATTCAAACATAAACAGTTTAATAATAGAGATTTACTAGTAATGCATTGTAACAGATAGCTAGTCCATTAACAATAAATATTAATACATAGTGATTTCGCAATTGAAGCTGACTGTGTTACGTTGTTGCCTCCTGTCACGACTCAACAGGTCGTGACAATGTTCAATAGGACAAATTGCACCCGGTTGACCTCGAGTCACACAGGTGGGGCTCGTCAGACCCAGTAGTACTACCCAAGTTTCCCCGCTATTCAATATTAACAATTCGAAAGTGTGAGGACTTTCCCATGATAAACAACACTATATTAATATTATGCACAACTAAAATATATGTAAAGCGTTTGTAGTTTTACTAGTATGCTATCTCCCCCAAAAGAGATTATGTAAAGAGTGGGGCATGAACTCACCTGATATGCGTATAGATACTTAGAGTTTGACTTGACTGACAGAGTGAACAGACAACCCTCAGAGGTTACCTAGATCATATAAGTATATGAGTACGTGCAACAGAGAATATGTGCAACCCTAAGTACACTACAACCAAAGACTCAGGTTTCAGAAAATAATACATTTGACTCGGTTGACCCGTTTGACCCGTTGGTGACTTTATGTGTTTTAAACCATTTAAACAACCATACACATATATCATACAAGTTTAACATTCAAATGGTTCATGAGTATGCTACATCATCCAGGTGTATCACATAGATCATCATACAACCAAGTATCATACAAGTCATGCGAATCTAGAACATTAACATGTCCACTAATTACAACATAATTAACATGCCACACAAAGATCAAATCACGCACCACATGCCATGTGAAGCCACTCACGACTTCACACCCTAAACCCTGCCAATCCTACTAAGTAGGGGCCTCAGATTCGCATGCGTGTATGATGATCACATTCACATTCACTAACCATTTCATACATTCAACATGCATCACAACAATCAACTTCCAATCCCAAGCATGATATCTTAACTACTAATCCACATCAATATTATACATGCTCATCAAAGTACTAACACCACTCATGATTAACCAAACATCTCATACAACAATATTAACATGTTCCAACCACATTAGAATTCATCTATGAACTTACTAACATGCTCCTAGCATCTCAAACATGATCAAACCATCATCTTTCACATGTTGCAAAAATAAAGTTTCCCTTTTGGGAAAGCACATCCCAAAACCTATCAAACATCCTATACATTCATGAATTCATTAATAATATACCAATTCAAGCTCATATCAACATCTAAGCATGATCAACAACATCCAAACATCATAATTCATCAATTCATATCCAAAAAAAGTTACTATCTTTAGTAAGGTATGAACTATAGCATGTGTTCTTGAATTCCCAATGCTCACAACAACAATCTAACATCTAATCATCACCATGAACACATCCATAACATCAATTCATCACTAATTCAACATTATATGCAAAATAAAGTTACTATTCTTAGTAACCTATGAACATCAACATCAATTCACCAATCTCTTGCAAAATCAATGTATCTTAACATTCATACAACCTACTAATCATCATACATTCATCAAACAATCATCCATCATGCATAATCATGCCATTTTCGAACTAGGGTTTGCTTCATAATCAAAGTTCATGATCAATCCACTAAAAACATAGAATTCATGCATAATCAACGTTAACTAGCATGTATACAATCTAACTAACATATTAACAACATCAAACAACATCCAATTCGACTCCATGAACACCCAATCGCGACTTTAGGTTCGGCCAACAACAAAAACTCACAAAAACATGAAAAATCTAACCTTTACATGTGTTATAGCTTGCAATTGATGATTCCTATGTGTTGTATGCCTTGAAACCGAACCAAATCGATGCTTACTTGATGATTAGAGGCTGAATTCGAATGAAGAGAGGTTGAGGAAGGGGGGTTACGGCCGAATGGGGTGGGGGGCTAGGGTTTGATGTGTTTTGTTTATTTTAATTTTGCATATTGACAACTTAGACCCTTGTGTTTTGCGTTTTATTAAAAGGCACTCTTTTAAACACTTTTAAATGGTTTTTAACTACAATAATAAACATATAACTCATGGTAACAATTATATGTTTTATCTTTATAAAACAAAAACATACGAATTAATACACACGTTTCCACGTTACGCGATTAATTCCCAATTAACATATAAAAACATGCAAACACATAAACATAACACAATAATCACATAATCAATTAGATTCTCATTAATTTAACATTATTTATTATTATTAGGTCACCAACGTTAAACGACAACTAGCGTGTGTTCACGACACGTGTATGCAAGACTTAACGGAACTAACGGAGTTTGGTAACGGAAATTTACCGGATGTCACAGTTCTTCATTGCTTGTCCAACAAATCTGGGGGATGGGATCAAATCCCATATGAACTTGGGTGCCTAGTTCATGGTTTGGTGAGAAGCCTCCGCTTCAACTACTCAAGATTTGTGCTGACCAATCTTATGGGAAACCTTCAACGGGACACATTCTTCATATATCCCAGGTTTCTCCAGCACATAATCAATTGTGAGCTGGACCAGAGCAAGCTTGTCTGCGCAGCTGCTTTGATTGTTCCTCAAATGAGGCCGACCATCTTCAAAACTTTGAAAATAGTGTCCACCAACTTCACCGGAAGAGATACTGCACTTCTTCCAGGTATGATTGAGCCAATGCATCTGGTGACATCTTTGTTAACCCCACAGGTGATGAACCCACACCACCAACTACCCTCACTTTGTCAAATCTACCTTCTCCACCCATTACAATCACTTATCAAAGACGCCCCAAACGAACCCTTGTTCAGTCTTCTCTGATTGAACAAGCTCCTCATGTTCTACCCAAAAAGGCTAGAGTGGAACAATGGGCTCCCACTCAGCCTGAGGTCCAACCATCCTTCATAATTGACCTCAATATGGGTCTTGAGTCTCCTCAGTCTCAGACCCATGAGCCTGAAACCCAAGCTCAAAACCCTCAGGGAGAGTCTCTATACTCCCCTGAGTAGCCAAAAAGGGACAACCCCATCACAGGCTCAATGCCTTTAGACATTGATCAAAGTCCCGGGTCACTAGGTTTTACTTCCATATCCTTTACTGACCTATTAATCGGAGCTGATGAAGAGATTATGTCTCTTCAGGGCAATGAAGTTGATCCACAACACCCTCTCAAGGATCAACAGAGGCCAGAGAGATCTCTTATCTCTAGCCCCCATCAGCAAATCTTTATTGAGGTGAGTCCCACTGATGTGGAGGGGACTCATGTAGATTCAGCTGCCACTACTAAAGGAGCCTCAAGGGATCCTCAGGACAGTGGTAACATTACTGAGACTAAATCTACGACAACCATGCCCTTTGATGACTCTGAAAGAGACATCATTGAGCAAGGGAAACCAGGGCGCCAAGAAACCGCATCTGGTGGTGAGGATGAACATACAAGGTATGTTACCTCATCTCCCCGTGATTCTTCAAAAGAAGATGAGGGAAGACAGAAACTCACCATTGAAGACCTACTTTCTAAAGTCTCAAATTTTGAATCTAAGGTTAGGACTTTAGAGGATAGGTCTGCCACTCAGTAACTTGAGATTGAAAATCTCAAGGCCAAACTAGCTGAGAAACATATTGAGAGGTCTGTTAGGCACGTACCAATTCAGGTCTCTTTGATCTCTTCCTCTAGCTCATCAAGCTCTCAGGATGATGCTACAAAAAGGGGGAGAGTGTTCAGGGATAAAGCCAAAGACAAGAGGAGCCACAAAGCCAAGCTCTCACTTCCCTAAGCTCAAAACATCCTATACAACAAGCTTCAGTTTTTTCCTGAGCCTCCTCTAGTTGTAATTCAAATGGATCAAAGGATGCTCCAAGATCTCAATAGATTCTTCAACAAGTTCCTGTTGGAATCTCTTATTGAATAGCCAAGTCCTGATCTGTCTATGATCTACTTCGGAGCTCAAGAGCTTTAGAGGTTAAATGCACCTTCTACCACTATTGAGGAAGTTGGTCAACCTAAGGTCCAAGTGGAACCTGAGATTAACTTTGAAGGGGAAACAAGGATTGATGGCCCAGCAACTGAGACAGTTGGGACAGATAGTGCATTCTCACAGACTTCCGAAGCACAAGTCAAAGCCTCGGAAGAACAATGTCAATCTTCCGAAGCTGAGATTGCAGCTGCGGAAGGACTATTCTCCTTATCCGATGATCTAATAGTCACAGATGCAATCCTATAACTTGCATCTGAGGTTAATAGGGAGGATTTTCTCACCCAACCCTTAACTCAAACATCAGCATTAACTCCAGCTTCCATCTCTACTACTCAACCTGAACCTTCCATCCAAGAACCCCTAAAGTCTAGCACTTCTGAAGACATCAAAGGAAAGAGGAAGATGACTAAGGAAGAGCTTCAAGAGGAAGGAAGGTTAGAAAAACTCAAAAGAAAAGGTAGTCTTCCAACTGGAAAACTGCTAGCTGCCAGTAGCAAAGCAGCTGCAGCCAACCAAGAGGCAGTCAACAATAAAAAAAAAGTAGAGATCATTGATAGACTTGTCAGTCTAGGAGCTGCGAGTGAAGATGTACTCCTGCTACCACTAGAGGAGTTAGTTGAGCTAGAAAAGGCAACTTTTCTGCAAAGACAGCAAAGAGAAGAGGCAGCAAGGTTGGCTTTAGAAGAAGAAAGGGAGAGGAAAGAAAGAGAAGTTGATCAGCAGCTCAGGAGGGAAAGGATAACTTTCCTAACCTCTAGAGGTTTCTCTCTAGAAGAATTATCTCCACACAATAATGATACGATCTTATGGCTCTTCAACAAAGAGCAAGATCAAATGGAGAAAGAGAGAAAGAAAGCTGCCAGGGAAAAGCTAATGCTGAAGAAGAAGAAGGAAGAGGAAGCAGGACTAGCTGTTGCCAAGAAGATAGGTGAGAAGGCCTGGATGAAGAGCTATCTCCGGGCTCATGGCTTCTCTGGCAGGCAGGTGGGTCCTATGTCTGAAAAGACCCTCCAACGACATGTCAGTGACATAAAAGATGACATTCGCTCGGGGAAGAGGAAGGAGATGTACAGAAGGGGATAGGGGATGATCTTCAAATCAACTACTCAACCCCAACTTCAAACCCAACCACAACCTGAACCAATTCCCTTTCCATTCCCCATCAAAACTGAACCAACCACTGAACCATACACCCTTGAACCTACACCATCACCTCTACCAACCTCTTCACCTCAACCACCTAAACTTCCCATCCTCCAACCCAAAACACTAGCCAGAACCCAAACACCTCAATCTACCCAACAACCCCTCAAACCATCCCCTTAGCCTTCTAAACATCTCCCCTTAGAGGAGTTCAAGGCAATCAAGACAAAGCTCATCAATGGCACAACCCTGAGCGACATCTCCTGTGAGGCGGATTCAGTCAATTTTGACTTATGTTGATGGATCCTCATGTTCCCTCACTAGAGATCAATTTCTTGATCTGCCCAGAAGAACATTAGACCAAGCTGCAAATCTCCTTGGCCTCAATTCAGACACCTAAAATGAGGAAGAAAAGAAGTTAAGGAGAAGGCTGGTGACTCTGCTGGATACCAAAAAAGGTGACTGGGTGCCAAGACAACCTCTTGCACCTAGGAAGAAGATCAACCAGTGGAGGTT
>CM046043.1:19532409-19637409 GCA_025215565.1 Flaveria ramosissima | reverse complement strand
ATTGAACTTTGCTCTTTTGAGTTCGTTGGAGCAAACCGATAATGATTCATTTTATTGTTTTGGCCCCTAATTAAAGATGCAGGACCGGTTAAGGGTGGTCAATACAATCAGTCTCACAATAAGTAGAGTGTTAGAACACTTAACAGATCAAATAGGTAACCGGGTTTGTATAGAAGATGCTAGGAACACAAGTAAGTAATGACACAGAACAAAAGAACAAGAACAGGATAAGTATGGTTTTCAAGAATGTTGTATATTGCTCTCAAGTTCTATTACAAGTGTTACAAAAGCATAAGATTAAATACAAGAACCTGAGATACTTTATACTACATCCTACAACCGACTATACTTTGAAAGGCAGCTGGAAACACTAATCTAGACAACAAGATCAATGTACAGTCCAAAAGGCAGATTGCCTTTTGACTTGTGACTATGACATGCCATAACTCACATCCTAATATATTACAAAAAGGATAAAAGGTACAAAGTAGAAAGTTACAGACTCTAAACCTTAATCTACAAATGCAAAGCATGAACCTTTTCACCAACTTATACAAGTTGGTGAGTCCTTAGAGTTGCAGCAAAAAGTGGGTCAGCTTTATGCAAAAGTTGATAGAGAAAACATGTCTTCTTTATCTTCAGAAGAAATCAGTCTTCACTTCATTGGCTTCGGAAGACTTTGTCTTTGAAGCTTCAGAAGACTTCTGTAAGGCCCCGTTCTCGGGAAGCCTCACAGTTGATTAATCATAACATAAAATCATTTTAATAACCAAAACAATGCAGCGAAATTAAATAGACATTCATTTGAAACTTGTAAATCATATTGTACTCATACATTTGTCTTTCAAATTCATAAACAAGGTTGTGCCATCTATTTTCATCCAAGTAGCTTCCCACCTTGTGCCATCCTCAGCAGCATCATCTACCTGCCAACTATCATGCATAAAAGTCAGCTTTGCTGAGTGAGTTCTAGTTTTAATTAATATAACAAAATATAAACTTTATCCTTCATATAATGACAATGCATACATCTTAATACATAAAATTCTGCGTCTTAATAAACATGTTCACTATCTGTTTTTCTTTCATTATCTTTCACTTCATCATAAACGAGATTGCACAAGGCAAGAGCTCCATGTTGATCGACAACGAATGTCAATCCCTGTCGGTACATATGAAAACGATAGCTAACCCCCGATAGTTGATCCACACTGCAAGGCACATAGCCCGCTCATGAATACGGATCCATCATCATACATCATACTCACATAAGTGAAGTCTATCATAGTGTTTGCATGACTTTTAATCATCAAACAGGCCCGGGGTAACATTCATTAAGTTCCACTTCTCATTAATCTTATCTTCCACTTTAATATATAATACTTAACTTATTAAGTACATAACATACCAAGTACAATTCATCATAAAACATAACCGACCCTCCCCAGGACAGCGGGGGTTCGGGGGCGGCAGCCCCTGACAGCGGGGTCCTAGAGGAAGCAGCCCCTAGTGGGGTCCAAGGGGCAACGCCCCTGGCTGGGGCCGGGCTGCCAGGCCAGCGCGAAGAAAATTTATTTTTAAACATTTACATAGCACATTTTGTTATAGAAAAATCGATCTTCCTGTTAAAACCTTTTAAAATCTTGGTCATTTAAAAACATATATTTAGTATGTATAATAGCCCCAAAACATGGAAAAACTATAACAAGGGGCTCTAGAACTCACCTTGATGTAGTGAGTAGCTTCTAAACTAAGCTTTCTAAGCTAGGATCACACTACACAGCCTGCAGTTAAGTTAACACTCCAAGGGATTTATTTTTGCCTAAATTCGCTGCTAATTTCACTGCTAGATAAGTAGATTCGCTGGCAGTTTTGCTGCCATTTTCGCTGGCAGTTTCGCTACCAGCTTCGCATGGCAGTTTCCCCCAACTTTTGTAGGAATTCCATGGCTACGAAATTATCTGCGAAACTATAGTTCGTAGAAAACTCACAATTTCGCAGCTTGAACACCCAATTTCGCTGGATGCACAGACAGTTTCGCAAAACGCATAAAAATTACGAACCAGCCCATTTCTAACCCAAAATCGTAAGCTTTTACTTCTAAAGCCTTAGTTTATCATCCATGAGGCTATATCTAAGCTTTTTACATGTTTTCATACATAAAATATGACCTTTATGCGATTCTTTGCAACTTTTCAAAACCCAAAACCCTAGAATTCGGGTTTGATCTACAGAAGGGTTTAGAGGCTGATTCTTACCTGGATTTCTTGCTTCTTTGTTGTGGTCTGATGCTCAATCACCCAGATCTTCAATCCCTTAACCTTTGAAGCTCTATCTCTTGAGTTTTCTTCACTTTCTCTCTCTACTCTCTCTAGAACTTGGAGGCTAGGGTTGAGAAATGAGGAAGATGGTGGCTGATTAGGTGGGTTAAGGGGCTGATCATGGGCCCTTAATCACTTAGGCTCTTGCCCATAAGCCTAATTTAGCCCATAACCCATTTCCTTCTTTTATTTTTTATTAAATACCCTCTAATTAAGCCCATTAGCATTGGTGAATCGTTTTGATATTTCGGGGCGTTACAACTTCATATTTGGCTTTGGAAGATTTGGTCTTTGGATTAGAAAGATTTTACACTTAGAATATTTTTTTATGAATAGTGTAAAAACTTCTTAAGTAAGTTTTACCTTGTATATCAGTGCATGCATGCCGGAAGCTCTTTGGTTGCTTTGGTTGCGTCAGCCTTTTTAAATATAACCTTACAAACTCCTTGCAGGATCGGGTTTTGTCACTTAACACTTGGATTTCTCTCAAACTCACTTATAATACACTCAAATCAGATGAAGTAGAATCTTTTCTAAGAGTTGATAATAATATAATAATTAGCAAAGAACACAAGGAAATAATTTTCAAGGCACTTGTATATATTACTTCTCAACTCAAAGTATTACAAGACTCTTACAAGCATGAAACATGAGTTACAATGAGAAACTATATATACTAAATCATACAGCCGGATATACTTTGATACCAGCTGGAAACCTAAGACTAAAGCATATACTACAATGCTAAAGTTAAGGTATCTTAGATAAAGTATTATCTAAGATATGGTAGTCATGACATGTCCATGACTTAGCTTTTGTCACCAACTAAAGTTGGCAACTGTACTAACTGATAAAGGTAAACAGTGGAATAAAGTATGGTCAACTACATGGCTTTTGAGAAAACGCCATGTAGTATCTCAGAGGTCTACAGCGGAGTGTCAGGAAGACCATACTTATGTTCACTGAATAAAGTAGTGTCTTCGGAAGGTAAGTTGGCTTCGAAGAACAAGTTCTTCCAAAGCCACTTATACTTCGGAAGAGGCTTCTATACTTCCGAGGCTTGAGGACTTCTTTCATACTTCGGAAGTTGACTTCTGATCTTTCACTCTAAGTCTTGATCTTCGGAAGTGAATACTTTGTCTTCGGAAGTTGGAGTTTTCCTTTGGAAGTTGATCTTACACTTTGTCTTCGGAAGAGCTCCTTTTCCTTCCGAAGTTTCACACTTAGCTTCTAAAGTCCTTTATTAGTTGCACCAAAATAGTCTAAGTGATTTGGTTTTGGTTGCACCAGCCTTTCTAGATCCAACACTCCTCCTAGGCTAATGCTACCAAAATAGAGAAGGTTATTCAGATATTGACAGTCCTCATTAGGATCAAGACCATTCCCTTCTTCATCAATTGGTCAGGATCCCTCAGGCTCTCATAATACATTCTCATGTCATAGAGATCATGTAGATGAAGATTAAGCATGTCTTGCCACAAATAGACATCTTGACCTCCTTAATCTCTTATGACATATCATTTGTCTGGATTTACAGCAAAGGTCCAGGACAGGATGGGTATTCCAACTGCAAGAGTTTGTGCTTGAGTTGGAGTTGGTTGAGCAGCCTCTTCTTGCACTTCCTTAGGTAGCTCTGACTCATCCTGAAGTGTGGAGGTGGATACCTTTCACTTCTTCTTCTTAGATACACTTTTCATGGCCATCCTTTTCCTCCTCTTTGAGGTCTTTAACTGTAAGGACTGGTCTTCAGCACCAGGTTATTATGTTGTGTCTCTCTCAGTTGGGTCCTCTTTCCTCACAGGTTTAGAAGAAGAGGGAGCAAGACCCTACTGTGGATTAGAAGATGAAGTTGGCTGAGATGCAGCTCTAGGTCCTGTGTTCACTCAGTGGGTTCAACCTTGACCTCAACTTTAGGAGGAGCTTGACTTGGTGGTGAATGCAAGTCAACAAGCTCTTCCCTTTTAATCTTCTACTTGATCACTCTAATGTGCTCATCCATAGTGGATAGAGAAATTGGACCAAGGCTCCTTCCAGAGAACCCATACAGCTTCAAGAAGCTCATTATCTTTTGCCTATCAGCAGATTTCTTTTGGCTCTTCTAGATGATGGCTCTTGACTTTGCAGCTTCTTCCTTCATCTTTCTCTTAGCAGCCTTTTGTTCTTTGATAACTTGTTGTTCCAGCTGCTTAAGATACTCGAATTCAACATACTCATATGATAAGGGAAGAAGTACAGATGCCTGATATAGGCCTGTTTTTGTCCATCAACTTCCTTATCTACTTGAGGTTGTTCAGTGGCCACAGCCTCTGTCTTAGGGCTTTCTTGAACCGGAGAGAGGGTAGGGGCATGCTTGTATAGCCTTTTCTACCTTCTTTCTTCTTTGACCTTGAGGAGCAACTTTGCATCCTCTGCCTCCTTCCTCTCCGTTAACAGCTCTCTGTCTGCCCGTTCATTAAGTTCCTCTAAGAGAGACAAGTTCCTTCATCTATATTATAGTTCCTGGTCCCCAAGTAGTTTACGCTGGCTGCCCTTAACTCATCATCTTGAGTGTTTGGCCTGGGGGCAGCCCTAATAACAGCTTCCATGAAGCCTAGGGACCCACTTGAACTCTCTCCCCTTAGCTTCCTCTTCTCTCTCTCTCTCTCTCTCTCTCTCTCTCTCTCTCTCCTCCTCCTCAATCTCCTTAGGCGTTAGTTTTCTTTTCCCTTTGTCACTCACAGGCCTTAGTGACTCAATATGGAGAGTGCTTTGGTTTTTATTGCTTGATTTAGCTATGAAGCTCTTGCCAGAGAGAGGCTGTGAAGCACCTTCACCAGTTGGTGCCTCACTGAGGGTAATGGGTGCTGAAGAGGTGCCTGTCTCAAGGTTCACAGGTTCAACTACTTGGCCTTAAGTCAAGGCTTCCCTTTCGTAGCTAATCTTAGGGTTCACCTCAACATCCAGTTGACCAATAGTCTTACCTGCTAGCCTTTGTCTATATAATCTTGATGTTAGCTTGAACTCTTCTAGCAACCTTTCTTAAATCCTATATGCTAACATTACAGCTTGCCTGTTTTGACTTGGGTTGGCAAGTGGAAGGTCAATCAGATAGATGTTCTCATAGAATCTCAGGTTGGAGAAGTTGAAGATTTCCTATTGCCCTTGAGTTCTAGAGATTAACAGAGCTCTTCTATCAATGTCATACCTCCATCCCATAATTGGATTCTCAGAGTGATGAGATGGGGTAGGCATAGCTCTAGGAATACCCTCCTCAAACAGACTCTGTATGAGTGAGTCTCACATCAATGTAGACTTGAGGAGGCTACTGGGTATGGATAATTGCAAGTGAGGGTGGTGAATCCTCAACGTCCATACTCTATGAAGAACTCCTAGGTTCTGTGATTGCTTGAACTTTCTCCCCTTTTTTGGTAGCATCACCCTCTTTCACAGGTAAGCTGGGGGTTAAGTATATCACATCCACAAGTTCTTATGTTCTTGATTAAGTCCTTATAGAGCTCCCAGCTAGTTTTTCCTTGAGATCAAAAATTTCAAGTTGCTAATCATAGACCCTTCTTTGCCAGGTAGTCACTTGAGATTTCAAGTGACAATCTTGGAGACTAAATAAGTGCATGTTTTGGTCAGTTTTTGCACCTTTAGTCTCATGTTCCCCTTATCTTCATCAGAAGAATCACTGGGGGATGAGAGAATAGGACCTAAGTCTTCTTCCTCATCACTAGCATGTTGTTCTTGGTTGCTGGATTTCCCCTGTACACTGATAGCTTCAGTTGAAGTGCCAATGGGCTGGGTTGTTATGGTTGAGGTCTTAATGATGTAATCACTTGCTGAAGTGAAAGCCTCTTCTGTATGGACCTCCTGAACTTGTTCAAGAAAATCCACCTCAGTAGTAGGTGGATGATATGAGCTAGATATGGGAGAGGCAGGAGTACTCATCTCTCCTTGAGCTGGAGTGGAGAAGAGAGACTCATGGTACTCACTGAATCCCATATCTTCATCATCGTAGAATTCTAGGTTGGGAATAGGTAGGTTTAGATCAAGAGGCTAGGGATGGTAACTATCCCGTGAAGGTTGTTCATTAGAGTTTTAAGACTCTGAGTGAAGGCTTAAGGCTGTTGGGTTGTGAACTTATCAGGCTGAGCATGAGGAACCTCAGCACTGATTATTTGTGAGATGGGAGTGGTTTGCTCCTTATGGGAAGTAGGAGCTCTAGTGTCTACTTCCTCCTGCATGGATGGTGATATAGGGGCCTGCACAAGCTGAGTAGCTTGTGCAGTGGTTCGTTTGGATTTTCTTTGGTAGGTGATGGTTATTTGTGGTTGTATAGGTTGTTATGAAGTAGAAGGTGTGGGCTCCATACTAGCTGGTGTTGATAGGTTGCCATCTTGAGCAATGAGCTCTAATATTTTTAGGATAAGGGTTGTTTCTACCCCTGAGAAGCCTATAGTAGGCTTTGTCTTAAAGATGTCGAGCTTCATTTGCCCCAATATTAGAACATTATCTTTTCCCCTCAACTGTGAGCCCAATTCATAGTGGAGAATGTGCTGGACATATTAGGGAACAAGTAATATTTTAAGGAGTCTAAGTTTGCAAGTAAATTAGTATATACAAATTGGGAATATCTGAACTTGACCCCCTAAAGCATCCTATGGACTATAAAAGAAAGGTCTTCAGGAATCTGGTCCCATTCTCCATGCTTGTTAGATAAACTGTGAATGACCACATGGAGGAGGTACTTCCATTGAGAGGAGACCTTTCCTTTCTTGAAGGTTCTGACTTAGAAGTCACCTTCATAGCCCATCTGTCCAAAGGACTGGTTAACAACAGATTTGAGGAAGGACAAATCACTTTCTTCATCATCCAGCTGAAGATGAGTGTTTATTGAAGCTGGAGTGATGAAGATTGTCCTCCCCTGCACTGTGGCAGACAATGCCTTCTCCTCATCCATGGTGACCTCTTGGCATGTCCTCCAGAAATCCAATAGCTAATCCTCATAGAATGGAGGATCTATGGTAAGGGATGTGAAATAGTTGGATAGAGTAAGAAAGCGGCAAACCTTTGAGAAATCTGGATCTTTCTTAGAGTCCACAGAGCAACTTGATTATGTTTCATGTGAAGGTGCATGGAGAAATCGGGTTGGTTTCTTCAGTCAGTGTTGGCCATTTGAGGTAGCTTTGTTGTGAAGGAAGATAAGAACAAGGTCGGTTTGTGGGTGAATTCAGGTTAGAGAATTTGCAGATGAAGAAAATAGTGAAAGAATGGAAACCATTGGGTGTATATATATGAAATTAATTTGAGACAAAGTTAATGCAAAAGGATAAACTTTAAAATCCAAATGTCAGTCCCATCTCTGAAAAAGGTGCCCAAAAAGTTAAAGATAGTCGAAAATCTTTCGAAGGTATTTTGTCTTCGGAAGTTTTATAAAATCTTTCAAAGCCAATTTTGACTTCGGAAGTTATTCCTTAGCTTTATGAAAATTTGCTTCGGAAGAAAAAAAATACTTAAATATTTTCTCTTCTGAGACATATTTGGTTTTGAAAGAGATTAAAACTTAAAAGGTTTATTCTTAAGGGAATAAATTTTCTGAGACTTAATTGCTTTCGGAAGAAAATTGTTGTTCAAATACATATAAGTACTTAGAAGCATATCATTTGAATATCATTTGAAAAAGGTGTCTTCCAAAGTAAACTGCGCTTATGTATGTGATAGTTTAGACAGCTTAGGACACACATGTTTTAGAAATAGCCTTGAATTAATTTTTAAAAAAATCTACTCAAAGTTATTATCCCAATAGTTGATACAAGATATCTAAATCTCTGTTCATCAAAGGCCTTTGTGAACAGATCAACATATTGTTCATTTGTGTTAACTTTGACTAGTTTTATTAATCCCTTTTCAAAATTGTCTCTAATTAGATGATACCTGATGTTGATGTGTTTTGTTCTTAAGTGTTGTATAGGATTCTCTGTAATAGAGATAGCACTATTGTTTTCTATGTGGATAGGAGTCTCCTTGAAGTTAAATCCATAGTCTAGCATCTAATTCTGAATCCAAAGCACTTGAGCACGGCAGCTAGCAACAACAATGTATTTAGCTTTAGTAGTTGATGCAGATACATAAGATTTTTTCTTGCATTGCCATGAGACTATCCTTCCACCAAGGAAGTGACATCTCCCAGATGTAGACTTTGCAGTCACGTTGCAGCCATCATAGTCACTATCTGTATAGGCATAAAAATTGAAGTCGGAATTCCTTGGATACTAAGGGCCTAGTTTAGGAGCACCTTTGAGATATCTAAGAATCCTCTTGACAGCAACCAGGTGTGACATCTTGGGGTTGGCTTTATATCTTGCACATATGCATGTGGCAAAACATGATATTAGGCCTGCTGGTTGTGAGGTACATAAGAGACCCAATCATAGCCCTGTAAAGGTGTTCATCTACACACTCCCCCTCAAGATCATGTCCAAGGGAGTGGTTTCTAGCTATAGGTGTCTTTGCAACCTTACACTCAGTCATGTTGAATCTTGTAAGTATGTCTTGTACATACTTTGACTGACTTATGAAGATGCCATTGTCAACTTGCTTCACTTGAGTTCCTAGAAAGAAATTGAGTTCCCCCATGGCACTCATTTCAAAATCTATTCTTCATCAGCCTCTCAAAGTCTTTGCAAAGCTTTGGATTAGTGACCTGAAGATAATGTCATCTACATACACTTGAACCAGCATTAAGTCATTTTCTGTTCCTTTGATGAAGAGAGTTCAATCTATAGTACCCCTCTTGTAGCCATGCTGACAGAGATACTTAGATAGTGTCTCATACCACTTCTTTGGAGCTTGGTACAACCCATAGAGAGCATTATCATGCTTGCAGACATAATCAGGATGATTTGGGTCTGCAAAGCCAAGTAGTTGTTTGACATACACTTCTTCATCAATCACCCCATATAAGAAAGTACACTTGACATCAAGTTGGTAGACCTTGAAATCCTTGGATGCAGCAAAAGCCAGGAATATCCTAACAGCTTCAAGTCTTGTCACAGGAGCAAAGACATCAGTGTAGTCAATTCATTCTTCTTATGTGTACCCTTGAACAACTAGTCTGCCTTGTTCTTGATGACAAGTCCTCTATCATCCTTCTTATTCCTAAAAATCCACTTGGTTCCTATGGTATTCTTCCCTTGAGGAAGAGGACATAGGTTCCAAACCTTTTATCTTTTGAATTAAAGCAGCTCCTCTTGCATTGCTTCAACCTAACTTCCATCCTTTAAAGTTTCATCAACTTTCTTTGGCTCTATCTGGGACAAGAAACAAGAGTATAGACAAAAATTTTGTCATGGGTTTGTCTTGTTCTCACCCTTATGTCAACATCTCCAATGATGTTTATGGTGGGGTGTGACTTGTGGATCCTAAGTTAAGGGATCACAACAAGTTGATAGATCTAAATTTGTGAAGTTTAGGTCTGGCAATGAAGTATCTCCCACCATATCAGCACACTTATCAAGAGAAGCTTGATCCAATGAGTGTGTGACATCATTGATGTTGTCTTCCATGGAGTGGTTGTCAGCATCAAGAAATTCTTGATCACTGTCACCACTACCATTTCCTCCTACATTTGAAGCTCCTTCATTTGAGTTGTATGCCTCTGAGCTGGAATTTGTAGGCACCTCAGATGTATCATCTGGATTTGTCATGGTTGTACTCATAGGAACTCCATTTGCAGGGTTGTTACCCCTAAAGCTGAAGTAGTATTCTTGTTTGGTCTTCTCAGCTCAAATCTTGGGTCAGTAGCTCCTGTTGATAAGATATCGTGGATCATGAAACATTCTTACAAGATTTGTTAAAATAGTTGTTAACTAAATCAAGATCAAATAACCAATCAGGGCCAGAACCTTTCACACTGGGAGTGTGCTCATTGAAGGTCACATTGGCTGACTCTTTAACTACTCTAGTTCTAAAAGTGTATACTCTATAAGCCTTAGCTTAGGAAGAGTATCTAATAAAGTGTCCATCATCTGATTTCTCATCAAATTTGGTTGTTTGATCTTTGGTATTCAAGATGATGCAAGGACATCCAAATGATTTGAGAAAACCAATAAAAGGTCTCTTTTTGTGCCACAGTTCATAAGGAGTCTTACCATGAGTCTTAACCACTAAAACTTTATTATAAACATAGCAGACGGTGTTAACAGCCTCTGACCAAAAGGTGATGGGTAGTTTAGAGTTAGACAACATGGTTCTTGTAGCTTCAATAAGTGTCATGTTTCTCTTCTCAACAACACCATTTTGTTAAGGAGTCCTCGGAGCACTATATTGTCTTTTAATACCCTTTTCATCATAAAATGTGTCAAGTATTTAGTTCTTGAATTTAGTTCCTTGATCACATCTTATGGTTTTGACCTTGTGATCATATTGATTCTCAATTTTCAAAATGAAGTTCTTCAAGATTTCAGGAGTCTCATTCTTAGTTCTAAGGAAAAAGACCGAAGTAAATCTTGTGAAGTCATATGTGATCACCAAGCAGTATGAGGTCCTTCCTAAACTTATTACACTGGTGGGGCCAAAGAGATCCATATGTAATAAATGTAGGGGAGTAGTGATGGAGTTCTTTTCCTTTGGTTTGTGAGACACCTTATGTTGCTTCCCCTTCAGGCACGCAACATAGTGATCATCACTTGTAAACTCTTTTTTTGGCATTCCAGTTACCAAATCATTCTTAATCAATTTATTCATGTTCTTAAAGTTTACATGGCACATTCTTTTATGCCAAAGGAAAGACTCATGACTATTTGCTTAAGATAGAAAGCAAGAAACTTCTCCTGAGGGAGATGTTTCCTAAAAATCCATCTTGTACATGTTTCCTTTCCTGGGGGCTCTGAGCAGGATGTGCTCTTGAGGAATAACCACCCCAGGCTTGAGAACAATGCACTCATGCTTAGTGAAGAGCATGTTATGACTTTGATCACAAAATTAGGATACACTCAATAAATTGTACCTAGGCTCTTTGATAAAGTTTACCTTTTCAATGCCGAGCTTACCATTTGTGACCCTTCCCCTTCCAAAAGCAACTGGCCATCCATCAATTTTCTCAAAGTTTTGAAGCAAAGAGCCATTGCATGTCATGTTCCTGGAACAACCACTATCAATGATCCATATATTCCTCTTGGTCTTTAGCTGTTCTTGCATAAAAAAGAAGGTTAGTTACATTTGGAAATCCAAGCCTCATTGGTCATGGTCTTGTCGAAATAGACTAAAGACAATGCAACAGTAATTGATCTATGTTAAGACTTTGAGGATCATTTGTTGTTGTTGATGAAGAAATTCCAGTCACTTGCTCTTCCTAAACCTTCCACACCATCCTCGGAAGATTAAAATTGACCTTCAATACTCGGAAGTTTTGACAACTTCGGAAGTTTTGGAGACTGACCATTCCAAAGATCTTACTTCCACTGCAGCAAGCTTTAGTGCTTCGTAAGCATTCATTTCTTCCGACACCAATTTATCTTCCGAAGGCAAGTTTTCACTTGTCTTCATTTCCATTTTGGAGCTTCCGAAAGGAAGAGATTTTCCTTCCGAAGCTTTCTTCTTCTTTTTCTTCTCAAAAGTCTTCTTCTTGGTCATGTGTACAGTACTTTTAAGATTGTAGATACAATCCTAGCAGATGATAAGTACTACCACACATGATACAATCAACTGGCTTTCTTCTAAAAGTCCTCTTGTGAATAGAAACCTGAGTTTGATCACTTTCCATCTCCATCTTCATCTTCTTAGATGTTGTAGCAAGCTTCCTAGGGTGAGGCTTGCTCTTGGAGGTGGATGGTTCAGGCTGTGTAGCAGTGGTACATAACTGATCAGCCTTCTTTCCTTCACAGGGATGAGTTGGATATGAACTAAAACTCTTCGTACTAGAGTTCAAAGTTGAGTCCTCAGTCTTTACCACTTTAAACCCTGTAGAGATAAAGACTTATTTCTGCTTGGAGTTGAAGGTGGCCTTGATCTCTTGAGCCTTCTTTGATCTACTTTTGGCTGCTCTGATCAAGTTCTTCCTCTTAGACTTTGTCATTCCTGGTTTCTTCCTCTCCTCAAGAGAATAATGACCCTTGTTAGGATGATTTTCTTCACTCTTCTTAGATCCATCCTTCACTATCTCCTCTTTATCCTCTTCTTCAATAGGGTCTATAAGTGGAAGCTCATCTTGACAAATTCCACACCTAGGAGATCTTACAGAATGTAGAGTGTGTGGAGGAGCTATCTTACTAGATCTCAGTCCCTGCTTGTTCTGATAACACACTTTTGCATGCAAGGATGAGGATATCATGTTCTTGAAGGTCTCTTCTTCAAGAACACATTTCTCTACCCTGGATTTGCTAACCACAAGCTCAGCCTGGCATTCAGTTAAGTTAGTGATGAGGTCTTTGATCCGAGTCCTGTAGTTGGTATGTTCATGCTTTAGAGTGGAAATGGTTTTTTCTAAATCTTCTATTATAAGTTTGTAATCATTTTCAGCTCTTTTAAAAGCAGCTTTTAAGATGTTTATGGACTCAAGGTTAGATCTCATCTTTAAGTTATAGGACTTATTTCTGTTAACTTTAGCAATGCACTCTGGGGTACAAAGATGTTCCAATACCTTGGATTCTTCATGATCTGCCATCAGTGCTTGGTTTGAAGATGCATCTTCAACCTAGAAACTCCAATCAAAGCCTCCTTCTTCAACAGCAACTACAGCTTGTTGTTTGGTCTTTTCAGTGTATGGGGCTCCCTTAGTGTAGTTTGGCATGGGTTGTGCTTGGCCACCATTTGTTATTGGTTTCTTGCGCTCCCTAGCAAAGTGTCCCATCTGGTTATAGTTGTAACACCTCATTTTGCTTTTGTACCCAAACTTTCCACTGGATACATTGCTAGGAAACTTCCTCCTTGTCCTCTTGTAGAATTTATTGGCTTTATGAGTGAGAAGAGCCTTCTGTTGGACTATCTCTATGTACTCCAGGTCATCTAGATGAATGCAGTCCAAATCTTTAAGGGAGAAGAGGAAGTTTCCTATGCTTTCATCAACAGACACAAATGCTTGTGATGAGCTTGTCTCTTGGAATGAGATTCCTTGGATGTAGCTCTCCCTTGGTGTCTTAGGGAAGGTGATGAAAGGACCATTTTGTGAGTTGTCCGGATAGCAGATGAGATGATGTTGTGGTTCTCTGCAATCCCTTTCAACCACATGAAGGGCTGAAATCTGCTGATTTTTGGAGTTACCAGATGGATTTTCCATGTTCGTCTCTAGCTGGTAGCCACTGAGAATACCAAATAACTCAGTCAGAGTAAGGGTCTTGAGGTTCTTAGTCCTCTTGATGACCACACAATAAAGTGTCCATTGTCTAGGAAGAGAGAACATGAACTTCCTCACAATGTCCTTGTTCTCAAGAGTTACTCCAACATCCATTAGAGTATCCACAATCTTAACAAACCTAAAGTATTGTTGAGTCATGGTTTCACCAATTTTGAAGGTGAATTTCTCAAACTGCTACTTCAAGAGGTCCTTCTTGTTCTTTTTTGCTTCAGTGGGCCCATCATACATGAGCTTCAATGCATCCCATAGTTGCTTAGAAGTTTTGCACTTCTTGAAGCCTCTGTTTATGGAGTTGGGAAGAGCAGTTTGGAGGATGGTCATGGCTTTCGGATCTACATCTATCTTCTTATATTCTTCTTCAAAGTAGTCAGCCACTTCCTTTGGTATCATGCCACCACCAGCAGCAGCTGAAGATGTAGATGGTACATGAGGTCCAGAGACAACAGATCTCCATATCTTGGAGTCTTGAGACTTGATGAAGCCTTCCATTCTTTGGCACCAAGTATCAAAATCATCAGGAGTTATAAGTGGAGACTTTGTCATAGTACCGGTTTCCATATCAACCTTTGTGATAGCTGCGATTTGAGATGTTAAGTTATTTGTAAAACTGAGAGGATTTATTATATTGAGATCTTACAATCAAGAGCCTGAAATGCTCTGATACCAATTGTAGGACCGGTTAAGGGTGGTCACTACAATCAGTCTCACAATGAGGAGAATGTTAGAACACTTAACAGATCAAATAGGGAACCGGGGTTGTATAGAAGACGCTAGGAACACAAGCAAGTAATGAGACAGAACAAAAGAACAAGAACAAGATAAGTATGGTTTTCAAGAATACTGCATATTGCTCTCAAGTTCTATTACAAGTGTTACAAAAGCGTAAGATTAAATACAAGAACCCTAGATACTTTATACTACATCCTACAGTCGGCTATACTTTGAAAGTCAGTTGGAAACACTAATCTAGACAACCAGATCAATGTACATTCAAAAGGCATATTGCTTTTTGACTTGTGTCTATAACATGCCATAGCTCACATCGTAATATATTGCAAAAAAGATAAAAAGGACAAAGTAGAACGTTACAAACTTTAAACCTTAATCTACACTTGCAAAAGCATGGACGTTTTCACCAACTTATACAACTGGTAAGTCTTCAGAGTTGCAACGGAAAGTGGGCCAGCTTTATGCAAAAGTTGATAAGAGAAAACATGTCTTCTTTGTCTTTGGAAGAAATCAATCTTCACTTCACTGGCTTTGGAAAACTTTGTCTTTGAAGCTTCACAAGACTTCATCTTTAGACTCAGAAGATTTGGTCTTTCCCTTTAGAATATTTTACACTTAGAATATTTTTCTATGAAGAGTGTAAAATTTCCAAAGTAACTTTTACCTTGTACATCAGTGCATGCATGCTGGAAGCTCTTTGGTTGCTTTGGTTGCATCATTCTTTTTAATATAACCTTACAAAAAGTTTAATTACACTACATTAAACTCGAAGTCATATATTCTTTAAAAAATAATATACATGTGATGGAACGAAAGTTAACTTCTTGTATAGTCGGGGAATCATGGAATCATGTCGTTTGTGTAACTAAATGAGTCATAACTTCTAGAGATCATCAAATAGCATAAAACATAGTAAAAAATCAAAACCTAATTATAGCTTATGGACTATGGATGCGTGCTTATTCATAACAAAATGATTAGAGAATTGCCAAAATGAAAAAAAAATTATTATATTGGGTATAACACATATAAAGGTGCAATTTAACCAAATGAATCAAAACTAACAAAACAACTTTAGGTTTCCAAGATCAAGAAATAACATAAAACACGATGAAGAATTGAAACCTGATGATAGCTTCTACTTGATTATGCAAACTTGATTGCACCAGGAAACTACCAAAATAAAAAAAATATTATAATCGAATAAAAGACGTATAAAGGTGCAAATGGTCAAAATTATACATATAATCACTATAACACATAACTTAATCTTCTCGGGTTCTAATTTTACAATGATTTTTTCCAAGAAAGCATCACTAATGCTACCTAATTTCAATAAAAAGAATAAAAAAATAAATTTTTTTGAAGAACAAAAGATCAAATCTTTTTAATCCACAAGACGACTGAGTTTATTTTGTTTATTTATAATTTGTTACAATGAGAAAAATAGGTAAAAATGAATACTATTACTTTTGTTAATTAGAGTTGAGATCTGAGAGGCTCCACTTTATGGCATTTTTTGAGGTACATTAGATGAAACGAAAATTAGCCATTTACGCTTAATAATCAAACCTAATCATGAATATATTTAGAAGATGCAAGATCCTTACTACAGATCCTTCCTCGGGTTTGAGATCCAAGAAACTTCACCTTACTGCTATCCTTCCTCAAATCTCTGAGTATAAACACAAATTAACTTGAAAATCTTGTATTGATGAAGATGAAGGAAAGAACAATCAAGATCGAACAACGAACAACCAATACGAAGCAACTAAACATCAATAAACCCCAATAGATAGCGCGATAGAAGAAAACATTACTGAATTATGGTGAACTAGATGAAGAATTAGAACCGAGTGGGAGAACTGCTTCGGAAGCAACTAAACAAATCTACCACCCCAGAGATAGTGATGCTCTTAAAAGCTTTGTCTCTGTCACTAGGCCACCACCCTAGTGGTATAGTAACACCTTTAAAAATCAATTTAATTTATTCTTTAACTATTACCCAATGATTATTGATTATTTTTTTTGGACTAATTTATTTATATTAAATTTGTGATTGATACTTATCTAATATATTAAATTTCAATAGTAGTTGTATATAATACATTAGTTTTAGTTACCCGTGTATTACACAGCTTCAAAATATTATATAATAAAAATTTATTAATTATAAAATGATATTGAAAATCATATTGTAATACAATTAAAACCAGGGCTAGACTGCATATTAGCAAAACATTACTTCAAAATTAGTGCATGAAAACAAATTTAATAAGGCACATAAATTGTTAACAGAACAAAACATTGAGCCTTAATATACGCATATACATGCATATAAATGGTAATCCATCACACACTTAGACAAAGACGTCATATATCACGAATAAACAATGATAAGCAAGCGAACATTTTCAAACATGAACTCTTATAATGAGCAAAGTAGTACAAAAAAACTAATCTAGTTAGCAAAAACCTCATGTAGCTGTGTAGTTGCACAACCTACAATAGCCAAATGCGGTAAACTACTATAACTAAACAAAGAACACATGTCTAGGAGATACAGAAAGAAACCTGCATTAATGAAGTATAAGGGAAACCAATTTAAATAACACACATTAAAATTAGAACAACAACAAAGATGCCATAGATCACAAATAAATATTCAAAAGCAAGCATAACTTTACAAGTAATGTACTCAACAAAGGCCTTAACTTCCAAACACGGGTTAAAATGATATATAACACAGTTAAAGAATGAAAAAAAATCTACATAGTAATATGCAAATGACACCCTTTAAACGTAACGTATCTAAACAATCATACCAATTACACCTAAGAATACATACAATCCAAATAGGCAGGCACTTTAACAACCTAAACAAAATACCACACTAGAAATCAACTAATGACATCAAAATACAATAGACAACCACTACCAAAGAAATGTCACATTTTAAACAGAAACAACCAAACTTATAGGAACAAAACTAAAGGGAAACCAATCTAGAGAACACCCTGCAAAAGCAAAAATAAAACAACCATGGACGCTAATATAAATCATTTAACAACACACCCTCTCAATAAAATGAAAGAACAACAAGCAATCTTACGGAAAATCAATACCGGATCCAATGATCATATAAAGCTAAGCAAACTGGATATATAGTAAAACAGACAATAGTAAAACATATGTAAACCAACGATCAGTAGCAACTTAAAAAAACTAGAGTAGAAAGGGATAAAAACCACACACCATGATCAAAAGCCACACACGGTAACAACATATCTAAAATCGAATTGAGATTGCATATGCTAAGTGATGGCGAAAGAAATTGACATATAAAGAGAAGGCAGATTTAACAGGTGGTGTAAAGGGTTAGACATAATTGTACCACTAACTTTAAGTGTTGTACAACACTATTCATTTGCCTTCATATTTAATAAGAGAGTGATAATTCTTTTTTCTCTTAATAAACAAGCTTTTATGAATGAATCTTGTGGTTTGATCTGATTGCTTATTTAATTAGCAACAAGCCAAGTTTAGAAGCTTTTGAAACAAATATTATTTTTTAATATTTTGTTGAGAGTTGAAATATGTTGTCAATTAAACTTGTTATCGATCCGCGCATTGCAGCAGTCTGTATTAATAGCAAACACTTCATCTTTGGTTTTAAAATAACAATAACGGCTCAGACACGTGAATATTAGCATAGTCGTTAAACCATACCTTTTTTTAACATTTAAGTATAAGGCTCAAAAGTAACGTTTCATTGTGGCTGCAAACCTTGAGTTTACCGCGCTATAACAATGAAAATACTTTTGTTTCCATCATTATAGTCTATTAAACCTTTGCGTCATGACCAATCTAACCGACTAAATCAAACAGAAGTTCAGTGTCTTAGGGGCGCGATGCCTCACAATCATATACAACGTAATCACCACCTTATCTAAAAAGCCATGTCGCAACCAGGTGTGCGATGCGATGATGACAATGATAGTAACGACAGGTACTGGCAGCCAGAGTAAACCCTGACGACAGGAAAATAGTTGAACCAACAACAATAACAAGCCTAAAACCCTAAAAAAGTTAGAGGTACCAGTACAACAACGGGGTGTACATAACCACAACTTACACAATACCATAAATCGAACTTGGGCGGCGACAATCGACGCTAAAAGAGCATTACTACTGCCGCGGAGGCAACAATAACACACCACCATCCCCGCCAAGCAAGAGAAAAGCAAACTGGAGGCGATGTCGGAGCACCACCGCCGCTAGCGAGCAAGTTACAACCAGATCGAACCCGAGGGGGGCGTCAAGCCGTCAATTGGTGATAACAACACATCACCATCACCGCCAAGCAAGAGAAAGCAAATCACACCTGTGACAAGCAACAATCGGCGAGTATAAAGCACCACGACCTCCGCCATGCGACATGCAACTTGATCAGACCTCAACAAGCGGCTATCAACACTAGTCAGAGACCACCACTTCCGCTTACCGTCGCGACAGGCGACAATAGAGCGCTACCGCCGATCAATAAACAATTAAATTAGACTTGAAATTTGACCAACACCGACAAAAAATGAACCCCGTTGCGACAGAGTGTCAAACAACCCATCGACGGGGGAGGGTTTCAGCCGGCAGTCCAAAGGATGCGTATAGGAAGGGCGTACCAAACACTTGAGACAATTACAACCTTCTTTACAATTATTTTTCTCACATAAGAAAGTTGTGTTTAACAGGACATAAATATGTTAAAGCTTAATATACATGGGAAAAAATGTCTTTATAAAGACTAACGTTACGTACCAATCATTCCACTATGATAATTAGAGGGTGTTTGACCTAGCTTTTTTTAACAAAGCTTATAGTTATTTAACTTTTTTTTTACAAAATAAGCTTAACTTGATGTTTGATTTAGTTTTTTAAGCTTATGCTTATTAGCTTATATAAGCTAATTTGAAAAATCTTATTTGAAGATGAATTTTTAGCTTATTTGAAAAAACTTACTTGTGTAAAAATGTAAGTTACTTATTTGCCTTTAAATGATGGTAGATTATAATTATTGAAACAACTTATTACTATAACAAATTAAAAAAATGATGGATTTAATGCATAATTAACTTGTAAAATAAAAGCTAATTAAAACACTTAAAAAAAGTTTATCAAATAATAAAAAATAAACTATAAAGTACTTTATAATATAAGTATAAATCAAAAAATAAAAAAATAGGCCAAACGCTCCATAGTGTTAACTAAACAATGAAACATAACATCACACTATGCCTATTTTTCTTATCTTCTTTCGTTCATTCTATAGCTGACACGAGCATGACGAAACGTGGAACGCATCATCACACCACACGCGTACGTAAAGTGCGTTGCATCATCATCCCCAAACAAAACCCGTATCCACCACAAGACCCAAAATCCAACAGTAGAAAGAACCCTAAACCTAAACCTAAACCTAAAGGGATCGATGAGGGAGACGAAGTTCTTGCAGGAGCTGCTATTGTACGCCGCCAGCGCCGCCCTCAGTTCCCTTGTGCTCTTCGCCGGACTCAAACACCTCGATCCCAATCGAGAAGCTTCCAAAAAAGCCCTAGAACACAAGAAGGAGATCTCCAAACGCTTAGGTCGCCCCCTTATTCACACTAATTCCTACGAGGTATTATTCTTATTATTATTATTATTGTCACTACAATATTCAGTTTTCACTTTGATTTCAATTTCAATGCAACCATAAACAAGGCCATTAGGGTACCATAGATAGTTGTTCTTTGTAAAAAAATTGCTTACTTGAACCACATTAGTTAGCGGGGCATTGCATAGTTGGATGCACCTATCCAGTGAAGAGATGTCACATGTTGTCTTGAGTAAAGGAGATTAAAATGAAGTAATAGAAATATAGCATTTGTTTGATAATTGATACCCAATTTAAGAATAGAAAAGAAGAAAGAGGCGTGCATAGGAATCTTTGCAGTAAGCTGTTAAGTGCAGAGAGAAAGGTTGATATATAAACTGCAAGAAAGAGAAATGAACTCTACATTCTTCCTATTTTTAGCAACAAATTAGTTTACAAGACTGAAAATGATGTATTTTAAAGTTACATATAAAGTAATTGTAAAATGTTACATCAGATGCCATTGTGGCATATACATATACACTAGAATGAATAATAAGAAGCCATCACAGCAATTGTGGAGAAATCAACAAATGATCTGTTATACGTAGGCTAAAGTCAGCTTTTAAATAGGTAATGAGGTTTTCATTTTGTGCCCAATTTAAACTGTAAAAAATGTGAAGTTTGTTTCTGTTTCATGCAGCTTGCTATTTGTTTTATTGTTGTTATTCTTATATTCGATGCATAACAGGATGTCATTGCGTGCAATGTGATAAATCCTGATCATATTGATGTGGAATTTAATTCCATTGGAGGGCTGGAATCCATCAAGCAATCGCTATATGAATTGGTTATACTACCCTTACGTAGGCCTGAGCTTTTCTCTTATGGGAAGCTACTTGGGCCCCAAAAAGGTGTACTGTTGTATGGCCCACCTGGTACAGGGAAGACTATGCTCGCAAAAGCTATTGCAAAAGAATCAGGGGCTGTTTTTATCAATGTGAGAATATCAGATCTGATGAGCAAATGGTTTGGAGATGCGCAAAAGCTCGGTTAGTTTTTTTTTTTGTTAAGTTGTTTTTCAACTGTGTGGATAGTTTGTAGGGGTTTAGTGGTTATAAATTACAAATTTAAATCTTGTTTGGGTTTCTCAAGTTCGAAATGTACTTTTGCTATGAAGGTGAATGGTATAAGCTGTATATTTGGCACATTTGTTTACAAATGGGCCTATATGGGTTATATATCATCTCAAAAGCATTATAAAAACATGTAGGATAAAAAAGGAGTGGATCAAATGTGTTGAATAATTTTTATATGTGTTAAAAATCATCAAGTATTTTTTTAATGCATACAACTTCCTATCACCATCTTCAAAATTGGGTTTATTGTTATATTAATATAGTATTTGTAATTTCCTTGAAGCATTATTTCTTTGTAGAAGTGTCTCATAAAGTGGACAAGTCGACCTATGTTGAACCGAACCCATTTTGACCCAAGCTATAAAGTATCTGTTTTGATCCATTGCCATGCCTATTTGCCTTCTCTAGTGAAGGGTATAGATTCCAATTTTGGAATATAGATTATTTCATGGTTAAATACTAAATCATTCACTTCTGATTGGAACTAAAGAAGAGTGTTTTGGAGTTGACAAATGTTAAAAATGGAAAAGGAGCCATACAAGGATAGAGTTTTCTGATATGAGTTGCTTGTCTTTGCTCAAAATTAATACCATGCAATTCTAGCATGCTTAATTATTGCAATTTAGGAAATATTATCATGACACGAGTTTAATTTTTATTATGTGAGGTGTCTTTCCTATGCTTTTACAAGTAGATAATGATAGGAATGGCCTTTAGCCTTACTAAACCGAGCAAAATATAGAACAATCACACACAGACACACACCAAACTATAACTCTTACATAGTGTATGAGTTTGTATTGAGATATATAAAAGAAGAGGCTCTTATATATGGCGGAACTCGGAAGTAAACGGGTTTGGAAAAGTGAGAAACAATCAAACAGTTTTTTGAAATAGATAGGAAGATTAAAGCACGAATAAGATGTTAAGAGTATTTTAAGATGGTTGATGTGTCAGCACTACGGGTGGCTAGCAGGCATGTCAGGGTGGGTAACTTGTCAAAATGCTTATTTTTCAGCTTGGAGAAATTAAGCCGAGTTGACTGTAAACCTTTTTTGTTTATTTATATATGCTTTAACATGTTAAATATGATTACAAAAATGATATTTTTAAAATAATAATGTAAGTCAGTAAGGTTTATACATTTGAATACACTTTAGGCGACTTTTGATGTGATTGACCCGTTCTATGTGGTTAAAGGTTAGCAACGTTTTTTAGTTTACGGTTTGATCCATTAGAGATAGTACAACAAATTTGTCCCGTTTATCTATAAATCAAAATGGCCATTTTGAGTTAACAACTACCTACTGCATTTGCTAAATGCTTCTGTTTGATTTTTGAGATTGATTTTTGCAGTTACTGCTGTATTTAGTTTGGCATACAAACTCCAGCCTGCCATAATATTTATTGATGAGGTCGACAGTTTTCTTGGTCAGCGCCGAAGTACAGACCACGAAGCTTTAACTAATATGAAGACAGAGTTTATGGCTTTATGGGATGGTTTTACCACAGACCGTAAGTTTTGATTTGATTGATCTCAATATCTGTCTTTTCTGAAATCCATTCTTTTAGAAAGCACCAAACCCATGTAATCCTTCTAGCTATAGGTGTTCATTGCGATGAACAGATGATTGATGAATCCAAATCGGTCAAGTTTACTTGTTTGGTTCCTGTTTAGAACCTATTCGGTCGCGAACTTTTACCCAACTGTAAACTGAATATGAACTTGGATTTTATTGTTCGAAAAAGGGGTAATGTATACAAAGGCCACCTAAGTATCAATTTGGTTTTGTTATGCCGATTCTGGCAAAAGCTTGTTTGAAAATCTTAAAATGACAAAAATGCTCCCAAATTTGTAAAATGACAAAAGTTTTGACTACGCTCGATTATATGTTGACAGTCCATTTAGAGTTGTTTCTTTTAAGTAGATTCAGAGTTCAGGGACATTCTTGTCAGTTTTACATTGTAGATATGCCAAGCTTTACATTAGCGGTTTTTTGTAATTTTACAAATTTCTAGCAATTTTTTTCCCGGAATCTTCAAAGATGAAACCACATTGGTAATTGGGTGGCTTTTATAATTGTTCTAATAATTTTAACGAGAACTTTGAATATTTGGATGGCCTATGCATGCATTATCCCTTCGAAAAATAGGAATATCTACTGACGGTGCTTCAAGCTTGCAAGATAAAAGATTTTAGAAAACAATGGTTCAGTTCTGGAACAATATTAAGAACTAACTTTGGAAATAGCAGGAACTAAGAATTGATTTTTGTAAAAACACTAACCGGAGCAAACATATAGACGAAATGGATTGTTTTTTCTGCTTGGGTCGATTTTGCACATCTCTATTTGTGGCTCTAGACTTTCGGTTAAAATTGTGAATTTTGGTTCATGTAGAGAATGCTAGAGTGATGGTGCTTGCTGCAACTAACCGTCCTTCAGAGCTTGATGAAGCAATACTGAGACGACTGCCACAGGCATTTGAGATTGGGATACCTGACAGAAAAGAAAGGGCTGCCATTTTGAAGGTGATTTTGAAGGGTGAGAGAGTAGAGGATGACATTGACCTCGACTCCATAGCTGCATTGTGTGAAGGGTATACTGGCTCAGATCTTCTAGACCTCTGCAAACAAGCAGCCTATTTTCCCATCAAAGATCTTCTAGATGATGAGAAGAATGGGAAGCCATCAGATGTGAGTCTCTCTCTCTCTCTCTCTCTCTCTCTCACACACACACACACACACACACACACACACACACTAAGTGCATAGAAAAAGTGTTTACAAGTCTGTAAAAAGCTGTCTAAGTAGTCGGGTCAACTGACCACAACCCATACCAAAGTTTATATGTTCTTGACCAGACCAGACCTAATGTGACCAGTTATCCAGCCTGCTCAGCCCGCCTATTTTGCACCATTCATTGTCAATGATCATGACAATTGGAGTACATAATCAAGCATTTTAGTATAGCTAGTTCATCTTAATTGGATATTAGAGGGTTGATAGAAAAATGATTTTTAATATTCAGTTGCCAAGAGCATTATCACAAGCAGATTTGGAGAAAGTGGCGATGACATCCAAAAAGACAAGGGTTGCAGCGACGGAGTACAGTTCACAATCAGAGGTGTGGTCAGTGCCAAGGGAAACACTAGATGATGACTATCAAGTTCAGGCTGCCATTAATGAGATTTCTAAGATTGTTGTTTCGCAGATTTTCAACATGAGATCAGATAGTCATGATCATTGATATCCATCTCCCAATTTTGAATAGTTTTTGATTATCAATCATGCACGATAGGTTCGTGTCAGTAGGAATGGACATTTTTGATAATTTCTTTAGTCTTTTGCAGTATATTTTGGAAAAGCATGACCGAATGCAACTTTTAGAGCCAAGTTTCATATTAGCTCAAAATAAAACTGGTTACTTGTAAGAATATCATAAGCATATATTTACTTTTTTTAAAAACTTCATGACAATTGCATTTCATCTACATTTTACGACTTTGTTAACAAAAAATTGATCACTGGAAAGTTTATTTTAAAGAGAATTGTTATTTTAGGATACATAGTTTGATCGGTATACTTTTTCCTTCTCACTATTCTTCATAGGTTTTTAAAGATCTGTTTACGCACTGTAGCTTTTACATTGTTTGTGGAAAACACATTTGAATCACCATGATTTTACTCCATGTTCGCTAATGATATGCCCCATGAATTTTCCTTCTTTAATTCGAAAGGAGAATTAGCCTGTTTTGTTTATTTGATTGCGGTTATTGAATGTTTCATTTATATCGCTTATCAAGCATTCTTTAAAAGTGCGTTTTAATATAAGGTTGCCAATGTAGGTTTCCATGTTCTGTCCAATCTGATCACACGATGCACTATTGACTAGGCAGATGGTTTTAACTGTGTTTGGTTTTAACTGTGTTTCTAATCCGAACGACATCTTTGGTAAGAGTATGTGCCTTGGGTGATGTGAAAAGCCAGTTTGTATTCATCCTCTTTTGCTATCCAAATTTGGAGATACCTTTACATGCATCTAGGATACATGCAGGGTTAACACGAGCAGCACATCGACCTTCACATTATTTCTAGCAACGAGTAACAATCCTTCAAACATGCATTCTTAAGATCTTTGAATACTACTTGCACTTGCCAACAACCATCTGTTTTAAACATTGAAAAATGACTGGGTTAGTTAATAGTTACGCAGGTTTGATAACGAGGTTCTCTAAGAATTATTGCCTTTACTAACGTGTTAACTTCGTATCATGTAACAACACTTCCATACGCAATTAAACTTCTTTTCTTATGTCCTACAAAATACTGACTTTGTTAACGAAAAAAGTGATTATTAGAATTATGTTGGCTACTTTTATCTGCAACTAAGTTTCTTTTCTTATACATAGTTTGATCAATATACTACTGTAGTTAATGAAAAGAACACTGATTGTTATTTTTAAAGGTAGACAAAAATACTATATTTTTTTTGTTATTTCACTATTCTCTATAGGTTATCTTATAGTTGTCACAAAGAAATTTGACGGTGTCTAACCCAAATGACGTAGTTGAGTCCAATCATCACGAAGTGATTCGAAGGTGCTTAACCAAAATGACGTGGCTGAACTCCAATAAGCATTAAAACAATCATAATTTTGAATGAAATATAAGTTTGGAAGATAAATTCGATGAAAGTACTTGAATGTAATGTAGATTTTGATTACTGTTTTGTTGAAATTATTTTGTGATGACTCGAATTAGTAGATTGAGAAGATATTGACAGGACTGATTATGCATTATGTTGGCAATTTATACTCTAATGTCATGGAACAGTCTAGCCATCCAAGGTCATGAGTTTGTATGATTCTTTATCATGTTCTGATACAAACCTTCCTTGGGCGAATCTAGTTTCCCTTGATAATAGAAAACGTCATTAGGTCTAAAGGTGTTGGGATGTACTTTCAGATTGTAATAACCTTCGTATATGTTTGTACTTGTCTTCCTTGATCAGTGTCATATTATAATGCTCATCCGTAAAGCGCGGGTTGACAAAAATGTCTTGTTTACTTTACTTTTATTTTTTTCAGTCGTATTCATAGTTTGTTATGGCTACACTCTTATTTTCACCAGGATGTCTAGTTTAGAGTTGTACGAGAAGCCATAATATGTATGTCTATGACTTGTTTTTTCTGTAGTCTGGATTGTTGGGGTTCAACAATGTAATAAACTGAAGCTTACTAAATGATAATCACAACCGACTGAAGATCTCATTGTACAAGTTCAGAGACCAAATTGATTATCAGAAGAAAACAAATACAGTACAAAGTCAACATCAAGACAACAAGAAAAGTCAAAATTAGGTCATGATGTAATATTAGTATAAATAGACCCACTAGTGCATTTATGCATGTGTGGCTTTTGTGTGTGTGTTTCTCATGGTGTAAATCACCACCCAAGGAGAAATCCTCTCTTATGGGTGGGTTTGATTTCACCATCCATCTATGATTCTCATTGTAACTTGTTTATCAACATCAATGAAATCATAACATTATTATTATCCATCTCTTTGTTCTTTGATTCACACACGTCCATCCATCTTAATTTTGATTTCTAGATCGAGATGAATCCTAAGATCCAAGCTCAATGAATCTGAAATATTGATTTAGCATGGATGGTCCATATGACACTTGGTAATTCAACCAAACAATTTTTTTATTTGCTTTACGATTTCTTGTCTTTATGCCATTGGATATGCTTTTATACATTCTCTCGACCTGGTCATTTGCCTACAAATGAAAGCCAACAATGAACACTTGTAAATTTTGAAGCTCTTAATTAGCACCAACACGTGATTTTCTTTGCAGAAATGCATTCCATTATCCGTTACAATCTTTCTGGTCTTCAAAATCGACAAATGATGTTTCTCAAATAAAATTCATGACCTATTTTCCATTATTGGATGATAGCAGTTTTAGAGGCTGTTTGTTTCAGCCTCTTAATGGTTCAGATCTCTAAATGATTCAACATTTAATAGTTCAGGCTGTTTGTTTCACGAGCAAATGTTTGAATGGTTCACACATTTGCCTCTGAATGGTTAAACGTTATACTAATGCTGAATGGTTAAGATCTCTTATCTGAATTGGTCAGACATTTGCATTTGAATAGTTAAGCGATATACTAGCTTTTAATGGTTCAGACCTCTTAATGGTTCAGCACTTGATGGTTCAGACTTCTTAATCGTTTAGCACTTAATGGTTCAGACCTCTTATTGGGGCAGTACTTAATCATTTAGAAATTGCCAAATAACCCCCTACTTTTGGACATTTGGTAAAATAATCGACCACTATGATTAAGAAATTGATATGACGACCTAGTACTTCTAGGAAGGATCCAACAATGTCGAATCTACATTTGTAGAGTGAGCAAGGTTGAGTTTTTGTACGAGATCTTACTTCTATAAGCATTGGGTTGATAAATGTAGATGTCATGCTTCAAATGAGCATTGCCTGTTTAGAGCATCATTATGTATTGTTGGACAATAGTGATCGAGGTTAGGTTCGTTGCCTAGTAAAAATTCATTCATATATTCAGAGTGTACAACACAAATACGCATGTGTAACTCTTAAATAACATAGTTGCTTTCCACTTGTTCAACACACCTAAGTAGTGATACTAACAAGTCTAAACTCAGCATCCGGGTGAAAATAGGAGGTTGGACATAACAAACCATGAACACAAAAAAGAAATTAAATAAACAAGACAATTTGTCAACTTGAGCTTGATGGATGAACGCCATTATATGACACTGATCAAGGAAGCTAAGTACAAACATATATGAAGGTTTATTACAATCTCAAAGTTCATCCTAACACCGTTAGACCTAATAACCTTTTTCATGTCAAGACAACTAACTATTTCCAACTTCTGTCCAACATATAAGCGTTGGACACTTCCTTGCATATAGTGCTTCCTATAGTGTTACATTAAAGCTAGTATGATAACTATTAATATAAGCAACTTCAATTAGCAGTAGGTGATTATCCCAACTTCCTTCAAAGTCAATAACCCATCTGTCTAGGGATGGTAATTCGTACTTATGTTTGGTTTTTTCCCTAGTTTTTTATTGAATGACTGCGAAAAACTAAAAGTAACCTTGCTATATTGATCAGATGTTATAGAGTTGGGTACACTATGTCATGTGACTACTTTTTTAATATAAAGTTGTTTTAGCGTACTTAGCTTATAGTCTTCATGAATGGGTAAGAATCAACAAGACATGGTCAATTTATCTACTATTACCTAGATAGAATCATATCCCTGGCTTGATCTTTGGAGTTTAGTGATGAAATTCATCATTATTATCTCATATTTTCATCAAGGATTTCTAATTGTTGAAGGTAACAAAATTGTTTTGTGATGCTCTACTTTTACTCTAAGGCAGGTAAGCCATTTTTCTATATACCTTGTGCTTTATCTGCCATACTAGCTACCGATAAGTATTTCTTAAAATTTTAAACATCTTATCATTTCTGGATGAACAAACTATCCTGACCTATAGGCTTCTTCCAAGACCAAGTCTTGTAATTTACCAGAATTTTGAACCAATATATAATTTTTAAACCTTAAGATCTCATCGCTTCACTTGGTTTATTTTTGTGTACCAACCATCCTTTCTTTCTCTATATGAGTATCTCCCTAAGGATTCTAGTTATTTTTTCTTAGTTGATCAAAAAGAGTTATCTTAACATCAATCCTAGATGCATGGATTTTTATGGATTAAGTTCTTTCTTTTTGACATGACACATTTACGACAAAATTTCTCTTTTCTAGACCCAATAACTTCATCCATTTCCTTTTATGCATGTTGATTTCTTTTTGTTAAATTATATGCTAGAAACTCTTATCGTCAGTGTAGATTGTATACTTGGTTACATACAAGTTGTGTCTCCAGATTCAAAATTCAAATACCATTGCATCTAGTTCTAGATTATGGGTCGTGTAGTTATTTCATGCTTTTTTAATTGGAGAGAAGCATAGGTAATCAATTTTCCTCTTTGCATTGACATATATAGCATCTTATAATGAGATGCATCGTAATATACTACAAAGTCAACATTCCTTCCAAAAGGGATAAAATTGGGCATTTCATAGTTTTTCCTTCAACATCCAAAGTACTTCTTGTTTTGGTCCTAATTCAAAGTTGTAAGGGTTGAACCTAGAGGCTCGGGAAATCAAATCAGGATAAAGATCAAATTCAAGTCAAGCGAGAAGTTAGAGTTACCGCGCGAGAAGTTTACTTATCGCGTGATTAGTTCTTGTCGCGTGAGAAATGGAACTCGCGCGAGAACATTCTGTTTAGTATGAATAGTTAGTTTGTTTTGTAGTAGTTAAGCTTTTGATCACATTCCTGAATTTGTACTCACTTGTAATCATTTGAATTCAGAGCGCAATAGAAGAGAAATTTATTTACATTGTGTTCGTTCATTTGAGTCTTCACTTCTAATCCGTAATTGTTTACATTCCGCACTCACAATTACAAGATCGATCTTAACATTGTAATGATCCTTACAATTGGTAATAGAGCATTGTTGCTCTAGATCGATTGAGAAGAAGATTTGTTTGAAGAGTTCGTGAGTTTATTTCGATTAATATTTGAAGATTAAGTTGATTTTTGCTACATTGAATCAATTTTGAAGATTATGAAACTGTTTGTTTGATCATTGATGAATTGGTGTTGGTATTGAGCTTAAACAAGCTTATTTGAATCAATTACAGACAATTAGGATCTAATTTGAACTTAATTCTCTAATTGAACACTTGATTAACCTAAATTTAATCAATTTGGTGTAAAATTGAACTTGAAAAGTCTTCAAAATGGAAGGATTGAATCAGGCGAAAAGTTGATCATTCTGTGCGAAAAGTTATTATCCGCGCGACAAGTAAAGATTTCGCACAAGTTAGTTAAAAGTTTGTTACAGAAAGATTCCATTTCGCGCAAAAAGTTGAACCTTTCACAAGATTCAGTTACAAAATTTACCACGTGAAAAGTTGGTGTATTTCACGCGATAACTTCAAGATTTGAAGAATTTTTCTGATCTCTAGAACAATGGATAATCTAAAGCACATCACTGCTACTTTGAATCTCGACAATGAGATTGGCACAAGCAATAAGCCACCTCGTCTACTGAATAAAGAAGATTAACCAGATTGGGCTTATCGTTTTCAGAACCATGTCATTTATATTGAACCCAGGATGATGAGGTCTATCAAAGAAGGCCCATACATCTCGCTATACAAGAATGAGAAAGAAGAACGGGTTACTAAGCCAGAACATTTATGGGACGAAGATGATCTTAAGAGAATGGAGCTTGAAGATAAAGCTTATGCTGCTATCATAATGGCACTCACCACTAAGATTGTACAGAAGTATAAAGAGTATACCAAGGCTAAAGATTTGTGGGATGCAATGTAGGAGCAAATTATGGGGAATAAAGACATAAGAGAGAAAGCAGGAAAGATATGCTTAACAAGGAATTCAACATGTTTAATCATGTTCTTGGTGAAACATTGGAGGCTCAGATGTCCAGATTTGTGAAGTTAATCACAAAGATGAAAAGTGCAGGAATCACTTTGGAGAACATAACAGTAAACAAAAAGCTATTAAATTCTCTACCATACAGCTGGAACAACAATTGCACTACCATCAAAAGAACAAAGGATCTGTTTACCTTGTCTTTAAGTGATCTAATTTCAACTATCAAATCTTATGACATGGATGATAAGCAAAAGGCTGCAAACTACATCAACACTATGGGAGCTGAAGCATCAACATTGTATGCAAAAATGGCAAGCAACCCGAATTACTATGTCAGTTACTCTCAGCTTTGTCAGCTACAACAATAAGCATCTTGTGCTCATCCAAATGTGAAAGACCAAGCTGTATCTCAATCCTTACCCCATTATCAATCTCAAATCCTTATGTTCAAGTTCAAGCTCAATCTCAACCTCAAGCCTACTCACCAATCCAAACCACTCAACCAATATAACAAGCTTTTGTTGTAAACTTTCAACCCAACAAGCAAACCATTCAGGTAGCTGAAGAGCATCTGGCGCTTTTCATATCTTTCATGAACAGTTATGAAGCCTTCCCTGCTGGAAGAATCAATCCGCCTAACATCTTGGTTGATGACTTGCAACAAGTTAATCCTGATAATGTAGAAGAGAATGATATTAAATACCAGATGGCCATGGTGGTGTATAGAGCAAAGAATTTTGCCAGGAGAACAGTAAGGAAGGTTTTTGGTTTGAACAACTCCAGCAAATTTGGGTTTGATAAGTCTAACTTGAGATGTTACAACTGTGATAAGCCTGGTCATTTTGCCAAAGAATGCATAGAAGTCAAAACAAATTAGAGTGATCATGGCAAGAAGATGGTAACTGTAGAGGTTGAAACAAAGAATGATCAAGCTAGCTCATCAAAGACCAAAGCACTTGTGTATCAAACAAATAAGGATTATGATTGGTCAGATCAAATAGAAGCTTTGGATATCAAGTTGTCTACAGCTCTGTTGCCTGAGATTTAAACTGTGGAAGAGCATGTTGAAGAAAATCCATTTGCTGAATTTGTTTCAGATGATTTGATTAGTGATGTGTTTGCTGAAGAAAAATTGATTGTGTTTAAGAAAGTTGAAGTTGAAGACAGGAAGATAAAAGAAGTAATTACTAAAGATGTGCTGAATTTTAAGAAGGTAGTTGTTGAGATTACTCTAGCTCAGAAGATAGTAGTAGAAGAAAAAGCTGTTGAGTCAACTCCAGCTGAAACAGAAGAAAATGTCAAAGCTGTTGAGTCAACTCCAGCTATAACTGAAGAAAAGGTCCAATTTGTTTAGAATACTTCAGCTACTGCTCAAGACATACAAGATAATGCTGTTGAGATTATTCCGGCAGCTAAAGCAGTGAAGACAAGTCAGAAGGCCTTCATGGTGAATGTTGTCCATGAAGAGACAAAGAAGAAAGCAGAAACTGATGAGATATATTTTAATCTTTGTTCTAAAGATTGTATTGAAAATGTACAAAGATACAGAGTTCACAATGAGCGTTTGATATTAGAAGTTGAGAAACATCAATATCAAGCACATAAATATAAAACTAATGAGAAAGTTTTCAAAGAAAAGATAGATGGTTTAAAAAAATTGATTTATCAATCAAAATTAAATCTTTATGTAAAGATTGTGACATAACGAATTTGACAAATCGTAATAATAAACTTTCTTTGGAAGTTAACAAATTAAACAGTGAACTCTTATCTTCAAAATTAATTATTGAAAAATTTGAATTATCTTCAAATATGATTGAAGGTATAATCAAGTCTCAAAACACACAGAAAATTAGTGGTGGTAAAGGAGGAGTTGGTTACTCTAATATTGCACCACCGATTAATCATGATTATACCTCTTTGCCTTCATCAATTAACATCAGTGATGAATAGACCTAGGGATTAGGTTTTTAACCAAAGTCCGACTTAACAACTTCAGTCAGTGTTCCATTGACTGTTAACCTAGTCATAAAAACTGAAATTAAAATTAATCATGACAATTTTTTTTGCAAAATGTGTGAAGATGAACGGGTTGGTTGAAGAATGGAAAAGTGATGATTAAATAGATTTTAAGATAAAAAAAATTTAATGAAAAATCTCCATGTAATTAATCATCATTGTTTAATGAAAGTTTAAATGTTTTGATTGTTTAAAATGATTGTTCAAAGTTGTCTAACAAAGAAAAGAAACTGAAATCCAAAATAGATTTCAAGACAAATGAAAAGAAACGAATTTTACCATCTGTATCTGGCTTGAAAACTGATTTCAAGAACAAATTTGTTTCAAAAGGAAATATTGATAAAAAAGAATATATTTTTAAAAAACAAATGCAAGTTTCTTTAAAAATAAATCTTCTATTATTGCTAATCATGTGAAACAAGATGTGTGTAGATCAGGTACAAAAGAAACTGGTCCTCCTCCTATACCTTCAATTCACTAGGAAAAGGCAACACTTCAAGTCTTGTTTGTATCCAAAGTGAATCATTCTGTTAAGACACATAAAAATGAAAAAGGAAAATGAGAGACTATTAAAGAAACTATAGGCCAAAAAACATACTAAAGCCAGATTCTATGATACAGTGGATGTTATCATCAACAGTTTGAGAACACGACTCAAGCACAAAATGTGTATTATAATAAATGTTGTTATGTGCGTGGAAAGCCAAATCACATGGCTAGAAATTGTCATCATCATCGTTCATTGACAAGTAAACAACAATTTCACAACTTTATTGCAAATAATAGAAAATTTTTATAAATATTAAATTTAAAAGTAATTTAAGTAAGACAAACTCATTTATTGATAACAAAAACGTTCAAAATAACACAAGTTTGCAAAAAGATAATATAAACAAGAAATCTTTACATGTCAATGATGACAATTCATCTTACACATAATATATATTTAAGAAACTGATTAAGCCAATTTAATAATGGAAAGTTAAAACAACTTTATCAGAACCTGATATTATTGAAGATTATATCTTCAACGATAAAGAGATATGATATTGAAATCAGTATCATATTTGGATGAAAATGGTGTACTCAAGTCTACCATGGCTTGGGTTCCTAAAACTAAATAAATTTTTATTCATGTAGGAAAATTCTTCAACAGTGTTTGCACGTTAATAGTGGATGTTCAAGGCATATAACTGGCAGTATATCTCTGTTACATAACATAAAACCATACAACGAAGGATATGTTATATTTGGTGAAGACAAAGGTGGTAAGATTACAAAGAAAGGTACAATGTCAAACAGTGTGTTAAGCTTTGAGGATGTCAATTTTATAGAGAAACTTAAACATAACTTGTTAAGTGTCTCATAAATTTGTGACAAACAATATTCAACACACTTTACTGATAAAAAATGTTTAATTCTAAAACCTGGATTTATAATTCCTGAAGAATGGGTCTTATTAAGAACTCCAAGAGATAAACACACGTATTTACTTGATATTAATGGTTCTCATTCATTTGTAACTGCATCGTGTCTATTATCCAAAGCCTCAGATAGTGATTTATTGTTATGGCATCGTCATCTTGGTCATGTTAACATTAAAATTATGAACAAGTTAGTCAGAGGAAATCATGTTGTAGGCCTTCCATTGAAATAATTTCAAGTAACTGAACATTGTTTGTCATGTTCAAAAGGCAAACAACATAAACTTACTCATAAACTAGTTGCTCATACAAAAACCGATTCTATCCTTCAATTGTTACACATGGATCTTTTTATTCCAGTTAGCGTTTTGAGTTTAGGACGTCGTGCTTATTGTTTAGTCGTTACTGATGATTTCTCTAGATTTACATGGCTTTTCTTCTTAGCAACCAAAGATGAGACATCTTATTTACTGATAAAATTCATGACACTAGTTGTAAGGCCCCGTTCCCGGGACGCTTAGAGTTGGTCATTCATCGCACATAAAACATATAATTACATTACATTAAGAAATCATTGCAGCGGAAACATTCAAAAATGACATCACGTTTCATTATAATTACTTTTGCCAAATAATACATCATTATCCGGTAAAAATTCATGTTTGCATTACATCACAAAAGCTATATGATTGGATGCCATCCCAAAAGAGCTGAGTAGCTTCGTCGTGCCATCCTCAGCAATCATTTACCTGCCAACTGGAAAATGCAATAAAAGTCAGCGTTGCTGAGTGAGTTCTAGTTTTACGAAATAAATATACTTTACTTTCATTGAAAACTATTCCTTTATCATGCGATCATTCAACATACGTATACACAGATAATATCATTATTATCTTTCATCATATTCGTTATCTTCCATTCTTTTCGTTCATTCTGTCTTCCGAGTCTTTTGCGACTACATGGTCGCTCACCTCAATGGCAATCTCAATGATTGCTCGCTATCCGAGTCTTTTGCACCCCTAAGGTTGCTCACCCCAATTGCCCATCACGATAGCAAGCTATCCGAGTCTTTTGCAACAACAAGGTTGCTCACCCCAAGGCAACATTACGATAGCACTTTACTCGAGTCTTTTGCAACGACGAGGTTGCTCACCTCATAGGCAATCTAATGATTGCACTTCATCCGAGTCTTTTGCAACACAAAGTCGCTCACCCCAATAAATATGCTTGCAAGCCTTTCTTTCGTTCATTCATCGTTCATTAATGCATGCATTCTTACTTCATGTTCCTCTTTCTTTATCTTTCGCTTTACATTACACAATACTTCATTCCTTCATTCATTCATTCATTCATTAACAGGACATGTAAAGCCACAAGAGAGATAAGCATACATCATAATAAGGAACATATCATACACATTCATCATCATCATACAGGGCAATATCATACATTCATAATATGCATAAACATGCAACATCCTCATCATCATGCCCTACATGCTCTCTAAGGCCATAACCATCCTTTTACATGCTCTTACGGGTTACCTTACGTCAACACTTACATCTGCACCTTTCTCCGAAGGCCAGAAGTCAAACTACACATTCCTTCGAGTGCAACAGCCCTGTTCGGGCGTATGGACACTCTTCAGTCGCATGGCCTCCATGCGACTGAACATCATGCGACTGGACCCATGCAGATGGTCATCTATGCGAATGAACATCCAATCGTGCGTATGGACCTAGTGCGAATGGGATTACTGCGAATGGGAACCTATGCGACTAACCTCATACGAATGGACTCATGCGACTAAGCATCTATGAGACTGAACCCTCAGTCGCACACCCCTCATGCGACTGGGCTCCCAGTCGTGCGACTGAACCCCAATCGTGCGAATGACCTTCAATCGTCCTCATTCAGTCGTATGGCCTTCATTCGGTCGCCTAGCCCTAGCTGATGCAGAATGGAGTTCATCCCGAACCCAATCTGCCATTTTCGGCCTCCAAGCTCATCCAAACCCATTCTAAGCCTAAATTAACCCTCCTGGACCTTAGAAATGCATACCATAACACCATACAAGCACACACAAGCCCGAAATCATACTCTAAACGCATCATACACATCACACCCAAATGGGTCAAACATACACACACATAAAAACGGGTTTTTGACATTTTCCAGCCCCAAAATCAGTTGAAAACAAGTAAAAGTGGGGTCCTAGAACTCACACAATCGAGCACAAAGACAAGAGCTTCGATTTGGCTTGCTACACGACGGATTTGGACACCCGAATCACCCGAAACACCACTTTTCTCCCTTTTCTCCTCTTTCTCTCTTCTCTCTTCTTTGTGAGCTGAAATGTGGGGGAAATGGGGAGGGTTGGCTGCCCTCTCCCCACTAATACCACCTCGCTTCCCGACTTTTCTTCGTTGGCGAGTTTGGTCCCTCGACTTTGGACTTTATTTCTTTTCTTTCTTCGTCGGCTTCAAAATAACAAATTTCCGGGTGTTACAAGTCCACCCCCCTTAAATAGGTTTCGTCCTCGAAACCTGTCATTCCTCGAACAAACGTGGATAATGTTGTCTCATTTCTTCCTCAGTCTCCCACGTTGACTCGGATCCCTTCCTGTGCTTCCACTGTACACGCACAAGAGGAACCACTTTATTCCTTAGCCTTTTCTCCTTTCGGTCGATGATTGCCACTGGTTGCTCCACATAATTGAGCCGTTCATCTACCTCGATATCTTCCAATGGGACAATCATATCTTCATCTGCTAAGCACTTCCTTAGATGAGATACATGGAATGTCGGGTGAATTCCACTTAACTCATCTGGCAACTCCAGTCTATAGGCCACCTCTCCTACTCGAGCAATGATTCGGAAAGGGCCTATATACCTTGGGCTCAACTTGCCCCGCTTTCGGAAGCGAATGATACCCTTCCAAGGTGAGACCTTCAACATAACCCGGTCACCCACCTGGAACTCAATCGGCCTGCGCCTTTTATCAGCATACGACTTCTGTCTGTCTTTGGCTACCTTCATGAAGGCCTTGATCTTCTCAAGCTTCTCAGTCGTAGCCTCGATAACCTCGACGCTTCCCAATTCCTTCTGGCCAATATCACCCCAACAAACGGGCGTTCTGCATCTCCTACCGTATAGCATCTCATATGGAGGCATACCAATGCTGGCATGGTAACTGTTTTTGTATGAGAATTCAGCTAACGGTAGGTGGTCATCCCAACTTCCACCAAAATCAATCACACATGCCCGAAGCATGTCTTCTAGTGTCTGAATGGTCCTTTCGGACTGACCATCAGTCTGGGGATGATAAGCCGTGCTAAGATGTAACCTCGTCCCCATAGCATCGTGGAACTTCTTCCAGAATTTAGATGTAAACCGAGTGTCGCGATCCGACACAATAGACACCGGTACACCATGACGAGTCACAATCTCCTTGATGAACAGATCTGCCAACCTCTCAGATGAATATGTCTCGCGAATCGGTAGGAAGTGAGCACTCTTCGTCAAACGATCAACTATCACCCATATGGCATCATACCCTTTCGGCGTACGCGGCAACTTAGTAATGAAATCCATGGTGATGTGCTCCCACTTCCATTCCGGTATATCCAAAGGTTGTATCTTCCCATACGGCTTTTGGTGCTCGGCCTTCACCTGTAAGCAAGTAAGGCACTTACTCACGTACTCCACTACGTCGCGCTTCATACCCGGCCACCAATAATCTTTCTTCATATCATGGTACATCTTCGTGGCACCAGGATGAATGGAGTACCGAGTCTTGTGAGCTTCATCCATTATCTTCCCCCGTAGATCCCCAAAACGAGGAATCCACACACGATCGAATCGGGTTCTAACACCGAACGTGTTTTCGCCCAATTCTCCAACCAGGCCTCTCATTCTTTCAGAGTTAAGATGATCTTCCTTCAATGCCTCATCTTGAAACTCTTTAACCTGTGTCATCACATCGGAGGTCATGATCAATTGATAGGCTTTCACCCGAATCGGCTCGGGCCTCTCTTTTCGGCTAAGGGCATCAGCCACCACGTTGGCCTTGCCCGGATGGTAGTGGATCTCACAATCATAATCCTTTATAAGCTCCAACCACCGCCTCTGCCTCATGTTCAAATCCTTCTGCTCAAAGAAGTACTTCAGGCTCTTGTGGTCAGTGAATATGGTGCACTTCGTCCCGTACAGATAGTGCCTCCAAATCTTTAATGCAAAGACCACAGCTGCTAGCTCCAAGTCATGAGTAGGATAATTGACCTCATGAACCTTCAACTGTCGGGATGCATAGGCTATAACCTTTCCTCTCTGCATTAACACACACCCCAACCCCGAGTAAGAAGCATCGGAATAGACCACCAGATCTTCACTTCCATCGGGTAACGACAGAACAGGAGCTTGAGTCAATCTCGCCTTCAATTCTTCAAACGCCTTCTCTTGAGCTTGACCCCATACGAACTTCACATCTTTTCGGGTCAGCTTAGACAGTGGAGAAGCAATCTTAGAGAAGTCTTGGATGAATCTTCTATAGTAGCCCGCCAAACCCAAGAAACTGCGAATCTCGGATGGCGTCTTTGGTGACTTCCATTGCATAACCGCCTCCACTTTCGCCGGGTCCACCATAATCCCGTCGGGATTCACCACGTGACCCAAGAACTGAACTTCGCGCAACCAGAACGCGCACTTGGAGAATTTTGCATACAACTTCTCCCTTCTCAATGTCTCTAGAACCTCCCGAATGTGACCGGCATGCTCTGCTTCGCTCCTCGAGTAAATCAGGATATCATCAATAAACACAATCACTGATTTATCCAACATAGGCCGACACACACGGTTCATCAAATCCATAAAAGCAGCTGGCGCGTTGGTCAAGCCAAAGGACATGACAAGAAACTCGTAGTGACCATAGCGCGTACGGAAAGCTGTTTTAGGAATGTCTTGCTCCTTCACCTTCAACTGATGGTAACCAGATCGAAGATCTATCCTTGAAAACCAACTGGCACCCTGAAGCTGATCGAACAAATCATCTATCCTCGGTAAGGGGTATCGGTTCTTCACTGTCAACTTGTTTAGCTCGCGGTAGTCGATGCACATCCTCATGCTACCGTCCTTCTTCTTAACAAACAGGACCGGAGCACCCCAAGGAGAGATACTCGGTCTAATGAACCCCTTATCAAGCAGTTCTTGCAACTGCTCCATCAATTCTTTCATCTCGGTCGGAGCCAACCGATACGGTGCCTTGGCGACTGGTTGGGCACCCGGTATCAGATCAATCTGAAACTCAATCTCTCTGTCAGGTGGCACTCCTGATAGGTCTTCTGGAAACACATCTGGAAAGTCACACACAACCGGTACATCGGCTAGTTGTGGTGTTGGCGTATCCACATCCTTTACATAGGCCAAGTAGGCACTACATCCACGTCTCATACACTTTCCCGCCACCGCCATCGAGATCACTTTCGGAATCGTACTAACCCGATCACCATACACTGTCACTGAACTACCGTCAGGCGCCAACAACCGAATCATCTTCTTGCGACACACAATGTTCGCCTCGAAGTCCGCTAACCAATCCATCCCAAGAACCAAGTCAAAACCACCTAAGGTCATCACAAACGGTCTAACAGGAAACTTATGACCCTCGAGCTCCACATCACAATTCTCTATCATCTCAGAAATCCTGGCAGACTTACCTATGGCAGTTTCTACATTGAAGGGCGCATCAACACATCTACTACTAACAGGCAGCTTAGCACAGAAAGCAGCAGAAATAAAACTCTTACTAGCACCCGAATCAAATAACACAGAAGCTAAAGTTTGGTTCACCAGAAACGTACCGGACACGACATCAGGGTCCGTTCTAGCTTCCTCCTGTGTCATGGTGAATGCCCTGGCGCTCGCCCTCGGTCCATCACCTCCCGTCTTCTTTGCCCCTGAACTCTCAGCCCTCGGCTTCTTACAATCTTTGAGCATGTGACCCTCTTCGCCACAGTTAAAGCATCGGACCGCACGACAGTCCTTTGCCATATGCCCCGCCTTTCCACACCTGAAGCACAAGTTCGATCCAAACCTGCACTCCCCGCTGTGCTCCCGTCCACATTTGCCACACCTTCTCGATCCCGCACTTGACATAACCACACGGCGATCATCCACCCGTGCCTTCTTATTACCCATCGAGGCATTGCCCCGACCAAATCTCTTCCCCTGCCAGCCTCGTTCACCACCGCTCTTTCTGCCACCATCAGTCACCACCACCGTCCTCTCATCATACAATCTTCCCGCCAAATCCACCGCCGACCTAAACGTGCTCGGCCGGGCGGCGATCATGTGCCTGCGAATATCCGCCGGCAAACCCTGTATATACCTCTTGATCTTTCGGGACAGAGGCGTCACTTGATCCGGCACCAGACGTGCCATCTCGTTGAACTTCGTGGTGTACTGTTGATGTGTCATGGTTCCCGCCTCCAGTTGCAGAAACTCCCTTTCAACCTTATCCATTTCCCGGTGAGGACAAAACTCCTCGATCACCATCTTCTTCAGTTCGGGCCACCTCATTCTCCCGATCGCCCGATTACCCTCTGCTTGGACAATGTTGTCCCACCAGCATAGTGCCGAGTCCACGAAGGAGTGGGTGGCAAAGTTGACTTTCTGATCCTCTCGGCACTCGCTGATGTCGAGAACAGCCTCCATTTCTCTCACCCATCGGTGAGCAGCAGCCGCATTACCATTTCCGTCAAAAGTAGGGGGCTTGCATCGCATAAACACCCCGTAGTTACAGCCTCGTGCCACCTCCCGCACAGGCTCCTCTTCCTCTTCCTCCTCATTATCCGAGAAAATCGTTTCAGGCTCCGGTTGCTCCCCCGAGGCCCGGTTTCTCTCCTTCCTTTCCCCTTCCTTCACAGCCTTGATGACTTCGGTCACCACAGACGGTAAGATCGTCTGCATGACCTGATGTACTTCCTCAACAACCGCCTCCTTTACCGAGGCCCTCAGATTCGCACTCTCATCCCCAGCTTCTGGATGAGGAGTCTCAGGTTCTGCAGGAACCTCTTTCTCAGCTCTAGGCCTTCCTCTTTTAGGGCGTGGTTCAGCAACAGGGCCATCACGGCCTCCACCCCTAGAAGCTCTAGAAGATCTACCACCAGCCATTCTCTATCACACTGAAAGATTCAAACACCAACACGGTCATTCAAGGAAACAACTCAGTTTATGTCAAGTATAGTAAGTCCCTAATTACAGTGGCCAGTTGTGATTAGCCACTTACTGTACTCTTCATACCCCAAGTATTACCTGTCCTGACTACATCAGTATTCGAATCTACATACAACACATAACATATACCATGCGCACATAAACCGGTTAACTTTAAGAAAATACCTGATGGCACGCAGCTACTCAGTTTGGCATCCCATTCCCCATTCCGTCCCATTTTCAGTTTAAGATTAGGTTTTTGAAAATATTTACCCAATTCACTTAAACTTTAGCTCTGATACCAACTTGTAAGGCCCCGTTCCCGGGACGCTTAGAGTTGGTCATTCATCGCACATAAAACATATAATTACATTACATTAAGAAATCATTGCAGCGGAAACATTCAAAAATGACATCACGTTTCATTATAATTACTTTTGCCAAATAATACATCATTATCCGGTAAAAATTCATGTTTGCATTACATCACAAAAGCTATATGATTGGATGCCATCCCAAAAGAGCTGAGTAGCTTCGTCGTGCCATCCTCAGCAATCATTTACCTGCCAACTGGAAAATGCAATAAAAGTCAGCGTTGCTGAGTGAGTTCTAGTTTTACGAAATAAATATACTTTACTTTCATTGAAAACTATTCCTTTATCATGCGATCATTCAACATACGTATACACAGATAATATCATTATTATCTTTCATCATATTCGTTATCTTCCATTCTTTTCGTTCATTCTGTCTTCCGAGTCTTTTGCGACTACATGGTCGCTCACCTCAATGGCAATCTCAATGATTGCTCGCTATCCGAGTCTTTTGCACCCCTAAGGTTGCTCACCCCAATTGCCCATCACGATAGCAAGCTATCCGAGTCTTTTGCAACAACAAGGTTGCTCACCCCAAGGCAACATTACGATAGCACTTTACTCGAGTCTTTTGCAACGACGAGGTTGCTCACCTCATAGGCAATCTAATGATTGCACTTCATCCGAGTCTTTTGCAACACAAAGTCGCTCACCCCAATAAATATGCTTGCAAGCCTTTCTTTCGTTCATTCATCGTTCATTAATGCATGCATTCTTACTTCATGTTCCTCTTTCATTATCTTTCGCTTTACATTACATAATACTTCATTCCTTCATTCATTCATTCATTCATTAACAGGACATGTAAAGCCACAAGAGAGATAAGCATACATCATAATAAGGAACATATCATACACATTCATCATCATCATACAGGGCAATATCATACATTCATAATATGCATAAACATGCAACATCCTCATCATCATGCCCTACATGCTCTCTAAGGCCATAACCATCCTTTTACATGCTCTTACGGGTTACCTTATGTCAACACTTACATCTGCACCTTTCTCCGAAGGCCAGAAGTCAAACTACACATTCCTTCGAGTGCAACAGCCCTGTTCGGGCGTATGGACACTCTTCAGTCGCATGGCCTCCATGCGACTGAACATCATGCGACTGTACCCATGCGGATGGTCATCTATGCGAATGAACATCCAATCGTGCGTATGGACCTAGTGCGAATGGGATTACTGCGAATGGGCACCTATGCGACTAACCTCGAACGAATGGACTCATGCGACTAAGCATCTATGAGACTGAACCCTCAGTCGCACACCCCTCATGCGACTGGGCTCCCACTCGTGCGACTGAACCCCAATCGTGCGAATGACCTTCAATCGTCCTCATTCGGCCGTATGGCCTTCATTCGGTCGCCTAGCCCTAGCTGATGCAGAATGGAGTTCATCCCGAACCCAATCTGCCATTTTCGGCCTCCAAGCTCATCCAAACCCATTCTAAGCCTAAATTAACCCTCCTGGACCTTAGAAATGCATACCATAACACCATACAAGCACACACAAGCCCGAAATCATACTCTAAACGCATCATACACATCACACCCAAATGGGTCAAACATACACACACATAAAAACGGGTTTTTGACATTTTCCAGCCCCAAAATCAGTTGAAAACAAGTAAAAGTGGGGTCCTAGAACTCACACAATCGAGCACAAAGACAAGACTTCGATTTGGCTTGCTACACGACGGATTTGGACACCCGAATCACCCGAAACACCACTTTTCTCCCTTTTCTCCTCTTTCTCTCTTCTCTCTTCTTTGTGAGCTGAAATGTGGGGGAAATGGGGAGGGTTGGCTGCCCTCTCCCCACTAATACCACCTCGCTTCCCGACTTTTCTTCGTTGGCGAGTTTGGTCCCTCGACTTTGGACTTTATTTCTTTTCTTTCTTCGTCGGCTTCAAAATAACAAATTTCCGGGTGTTACACTAGTGGAGAATTAAACTGACAAAACAATCAAGTGCATCAGAAATAATAATGGAACTGAATTCTGCAATCATACACTAAATGAATTTTGTGATTCAAATGGGATAGCTAGAAAATTTAGTTCTGCAGGAACTCCATAACAAAATAGAGCTGCTGAAAGAAGAAACATAACTCTAATTAAAGCTGCTAGAACTATGTTATCAGTAGCTAAATTACCATCATTCTTCTGGGCTGAAGCTATTAACACTGCTTGTTATGTTTAGAATCATGTGTTACTCAATAAAAAACAAAACATGACTCCTTATGAAATCTTTTTCAAACATAAACCCAATGTCAAATATTTCAAAACTTTTAGATGTTGTTGTACTTTGTTAAACACATCTGACTAAAAGTCAAAATTTTATGAAAAAACTGATTAATGTTATTTTTTTGGATATTCAGTTAACAAAGTAGCATACAGGATTTATAATAAAAGATAAAAAAATAATTGAGTCATTCGATATTGATTGGCATGAATCTAACAAAACAGATGCAAGTTCTGTAACTTCATGGGTATATGACTATGCTTTATTATTTAAAACATTTAATCGATCATTTATTGTTTCTACAGCTACTCTTCCTTTAATTTTATCAATTCAGGATATGTTATCTGATGATATTGGAATTATATCTTCTCAAACAAAAGGAAAATCTTCAGACATACCTTTTTTCAAATTGTTCAAATGTTCCACAGGTCTCTGAATCTGCTGTAACTCATTCTCAGCCAATTGTTCAGCAAGTTTCACAAGATTCTGATGCAAATTCCTCTTTTACTCAAGTTGATCCAATTGATACCATTCAAGTTCCATTTGATGATTTATCTTCTGATAAAGATAATTGCAGGATTAATATTGATCACTCAACACAAATATTATCTCTCAAACTCACTAAGTCACACTCGAGTGATAATGCAGAATCCTTAAGAGTTGATAATAATATACTAAGTAAACAACACACAGAAAATAGTTTTCAAGATACTTGTATATATTACTTCTCAACTCAAGGTGTAAAAGACTCTTACAAGCATACTAAATGAGTTACAATAAGAAACTATATATATACTACTATCTACAGTCGGTTATACTTTGATACCAGCTGGAACCTTACTAATAAACAAATACTATATTGTTAAGAGTAAGGTATCTAAGATAAAATAAATCCTAGATAAGGTAGTCATGACAAGTCCATGACTTACCTTTTGTCACCAACTATAGTTGGTAACTGTACTAACTGATAAAGGATGAATAGTGGAATAAAGTATGGTCAACTACATGGGCATGGGAAAGCACCATGCAATATCTCAGAAGTTGCAGCGGCTTGTTAGAAGGGCCATACTTATATCCACTGGTTCATAGTAGGTTCTTCCGATGGTAAACTGGCTTCGGAAGAACAAGTTCTTCCGAAGCCACTTATACTTCGGAAGAGTCTACTTCTTCCGAGACTTGTGCTGATCTTCAAGACTTTATGCTTCGAAAGTCATTGTCTTGAAATCTTCTAAGTGTTGATCTTCGGAAGAGGGATGTGAATGTCTTCGGAAGACATGAATTCTCTTCGGAAGTTAATCTAGACTTTAATCTTTGGAAGTGCAGCTTTTGCCTTCGGAAGTCCTTCTCAGTTGTACCAAAAATGTTCTAAGTGTTGTTTTGGTTGCACCAGCCTTACTTGACCCACAAACCCCCCCTAGGCTAATGCTACCAAAACCTCACCTGTTTCTACTTCTCAGAACCTTCAGCACCAATGAGAGAAGATACTTATCTGTTTCTCTATTCTTTCTATAGGTGGTGCTGAGAAGTTTGTACAGATCATTTGTAGACAGCAGATCTAGTCTGTTGCTTTGAATGATATGCACCCTTTGTTGTATTCCTCTGTAGAGAGTTAGTTGACAAGAGTTATATTCATACTCCCATCTAACTATGGGCTCCAGGGCTGGGCCTTCAATCATTTATAGGAAAGCTTCTCCATTGGTAGTTGACCCTTCCTTTTCTGCCCTTGCTATCTGTTTCAACTCTTCTTCAATCCTTTCTTTTGCAATCAACTCAGCAAGGTGAAGACTGCTCAAATGATTAAGAATATAAGAAGCAGTCTGAGAGTTGGAGGGGTTGGAGAATGGCTTCTCTGCTAACTCAGCAATGTCAAATCTGCTGGAGTGTAGTAGAGATGGAGTGTTGATGTTGTTTATCTCACCATTCTCTCTTTCCACAACAAAGTTGTGAGAAGAGTCTTTGAACCTCCATTGGACAATTTTCTTTCTAGAAGTGAGGGGTTGAGATGGCAGCTTGTTCTTCTTTCTTGTGTCCAAGAGAGTCACCAAGTCTTCTCCTCAACTTCTTCTCTTCTTCATTGAGTGAATCAGAGTTGTGGCCAAGCAGTTGAAGAGCCTGGTCCAAAGTTCCTCTGGAAGATCAAGAAATTCATCTCTTGTGAGGGAACTTGAGGATCCATCGACATAGGACAGTTTGATGGACTCCTCATCACAATAGATCTCACTCGGTGTGGTGCAGTTTATGAGCTTCCTCTTGATCTCCTTGAATTCTTCTAAGGTTAGAGGTCTTGAAGTGGTAGAGAATGACTTGGGTGGTTGTTGAGTGGTTGATGGTTGGGCGGAAGATGGTTGAGTTCTAGGAAGGGTTTTGGGTTTTAATATGGGTGGTGGAGGTGGTTGTTGTGAGGCAATAGGTGAGGGTGTGGGTAAGGTTGATGGTGTAGGTTCAGGTGTGTAGGGTTCAGACTTGATTGGGAAAAGATAGGGTGTGGGTTTAGGCTTGGGCTGAGGTTGTTTGGTGGTCATCCTCTGTACACTTTGGAATACCTCCTTCCTTCATCCTGAGCGGATGTCAGCCTTGACGTCACTGACATGACGTTGTAGGGTCTTTTCTGACATAGGCCCAACTTGCCTACCAGAGAAGCCGTGGGCTCTAAGATATGCTTTCATCCAGGCTTTGTCTCCCACCTTTCTGGTAGCCGCAAGTTGAGCTTCTTCCTCCTTCTTCTTCCTGGCAGCCTTCTTCCTTTCCTTGTCCATTTGATCTTGTTCTTTAAAGAAAAGCCACAAGATCGTATCGTTATTGTGGGGAGTCAGTTCTTCAAGAGAGTATCCCCTGGAGCATAGGAAGGCCACCCTTTCATCTCTTAATTGTTACTCTTCTTCTTCTTTCTTTTTCTTTTTCTCCTCCTCTAAGGCCAAGCTTGCTACTTCTTCTTGTTCTTTTTGTAGTAGGGTTGCCTATTTTAACTCCACTAGCTCCTCAAGTGGTAAGAGGAACACATCTTCATTTACAACTCCGAGATTGACAAGTCTGTCAATGATATCCACCCTCCTTTTATTTTTGATAGCCTCCTGAGTTGCTACAGCTGCTTTACTACTTGAAGCTAATACCTTCTCAATGGTGAGTCTACCTTTTCTTTTAAGCTTCTCCAACCTCTCCTCCTCTAACAGCTCTTCCGCAGTCATCTTCCTCTTGCCTTTGATGTCTTCGGAAGCTTGAACTTTTGGAGATTCTGGTTTGGAGGATTCAGGTTGGTGGGTGGAGAATTGAGCTTGTGATGATGATGGTGTTTGAGTGAGTGGGGTTTTGAGAAAGTCTTCACTATTTATCTCAGAGGCCAATTCAAGAATAGCCTCTGTGATGACAAGATCATCAGACAATGAAGATAACCCAATGATTCCTTCTGCATCTTGAATCTCTGCTTCAGAAGATTGGATCATTGCTTCAGAAGATAGTGGGAATGCACTACCTGTCCCAACTGATTAAGTTGCTGGGCCATCAGTTTCCATATCCCCTTCGAAATTAATCTCAGGTTCAATATAGACCTTAGGTTGACCAACTTCTTTCTCAGTGGTAGGTGGTGCATTCAACCTCTGAAGCTCTTCAACTCCAAAGTATGCCTAAGCAGCAACATCTGGGTGAGGTTGTTCAAGGGAGGAGCTGATTAGGAACTTGGTTAAGAACCTATTTAGATCAATCAACATCCATGGGTCCACTTGAAAAGTGATTGGGGGAGGCTCAGGGAAAACAGTTGTTAGTTAAAAGGGGTAAGAAGAGGACAGGGTTAAGAGGATCAAGCTTTGATCCTTATGGGTTTCTCTCTGTATAATCTCCCCCTTTTTGCTAGCATCATATTGAGAGGTAGATGAGCTGGAGGAAGAGGAAAGAGAGACTTGAATTGGTACATGCCTAACAAATCTCTCAGTTTGTTTCTCAGCTAGTTTAGCCTTGAGATTTTCAATCTCAAGTTGCTGAGTGGCAGACCTATCTTCTAAAGTCTTAACCTTAGATTCAAGGTTTGAGACTTTAGAAAGTAGGCCTCTTATGATGAGTTGCATGCTTCCCTCATCTTCTTTAGAAGATTCACGGGGAGATGAGACAACATACCTTGTATGTTCATCTTCACCACCAGATGTGGTTTCTTTTCGTCTACGAGGAGATGTCTCTTTCAGAGTCATCAACAGGCAGAGTTGCCGTAGATTCAATCCTAGAGATGTTACCACTACCCTGAGAGCATAATGATGCACTCTCAGTAGTGGTAGCTGAATCTACATTAGTCCCATCCACACCAGTAGGACTCACCTCAGTTTGGCTTTTTTGATATGGGATAGAAGTCAGAGGTTTCTCTAGGCTCAGTTGATCTTGGGATTGGTGTTGTGGATCAACTTCATGGCCTTGAAGAAACATAACATCTTCATCAGATCTGGTTAAAATGTCAGTAAAGGATATGGAGGTTATTGCTAATGACCCGGGACCTTGATCAATATATAAAGGCATTGAGCCTATGATATGGTTGTCCCTTTTTGGCTGCTCAAGGGAGTATAATGACTCACCCTAAGGGCTGAAGGTTTGGGTTTGGGGATTATGGGATTGAGACTGAGGAGACTCTATACCCATATTGAAGTTAATTGTGAGGGATGGTTGGACCTCAAACTAAGTGAGAGCCTATCTTTCCACTCTAGTCTTTTTAAATTGAATAGGGGTAACTTGTTCAATCAGAGTAGATTGAACAAGGGTTCGCTTGGAGCGTCTCTGATATGTATATTTGATGGCAAGGGAAGGAAGAGTGGGCATTGAAGTGGTTAGATCTGGTGTGGGTTCATCACTTGTGGGGTTTACAGGGATGTCAACAGGAGCCCTTGGCTCAAGCATACCTAGAAGAAGAGCAGTGTGTCTTCCAGAAAAGTTGGTAGATACTCCTTTGAGGATCTTGAAGATGGCCGGCCTCATTTGAGGGACAAGAAGAGTGTTTTCACAGACAAGCTTGTCCTGCTCCAGTTCACAATGATGATGTGCTGAATAAACCTAGGGTAGATAAAGAATGTGTCCCTTTGAAGGTTGCGTCTGAGTTTGTTCAGCACAAATCTGGAGTAATTGAAGCGAAGGCCCTTGATGTGCTTCAAATTATACATATAAAACACATCAATTGCACATCAATTATTCTATAAACTCTTCATGAAAATGATGATTTGATACTTAAATCGTTCATATTGTATTTTCAGGCTTGGAAAAGACCATGATGAACAAAAGGAGCTTAAATAAGAAGAAAATGAAGAAAACCAAGTTTTGGAATTCAAGCATGGGGTCGTGCTTCATGAGGCACGCCCCCATGCCCAGCCTGAAACACACCTCGTGCTTAAATCAACACACTCCCGTGTTTGTTAGTCCGACAGGACAAAAAGTACAGTTCCCCGACCCGATGCATGGGGGCGTGCCCCAGGAGGCACGGAGCCGTGCCCCACCACAAACACGGGGTCGTGCCCCATTAAACACGGGGCCGTGCCCGACAACATCTGAGCGTACGAGCCGACCAACTTTTACGTACATTGTACTAGCACGGGGTTGTGCCTTTTAGGCACGGGGCCGTGCTTAAACACTCCAAAAAGCCTATAAATAAGACTTCATTTGCAATTTGAAGAGGAGCTTTTGGGAGGTGAAGTGCTGGTGGTCCCTCTCGGGAACCCAGCCTTTGGAGGTCCTTAGAAGGTTTTGGAGGTTCATTAGAAGAAGCTTGGGATTGTCTAAACATCATCCATTGTGGATCACCAGTTTAATTGTTCTAACTTACCGATGATTTCATTACTATCTTTTATCTTTGTTCTTATGTTCAAGCTTATTATGAGCTAAACTTCATGTGTTATCCTAATTTAATGAAATTTATGTGATTTGTGATGAACTAATGGTGTGATATATATTATGTTAATGTTATGGTGGTCTTGGGAAAACTTTTGATGGGTAGCATCTACATTTGAACGAGAAGTTATAACTTTATGGTTTGTGATTGTGATTGTCATACACGGTTGAAAAACATATGATCAACTTTCATTCGTGAAACCGATCTTCATAACAAATCCATGGCTAATAAACTAGAAATGGTTATTAGAAATCATATCACCTTAACTTTCTGATCATTTGCAGGTTCCCTTTTATTAGTCTGAGAAATCGATAGTAATTGTTACGGTTTTACAAAATTAACGGTATGTTAGGAAGGAATCTAGTCAACTCTCTTTTTAACATTAAGTTATGTTTTCAGAAATCGTATGTCAAAAAGGTCACAAAAGATTTACCTACATTACTAGGGCTTTGATCTAAGCAGTAAAATCAGCCTGACGTGATCCTAGTTGCTACGGAGCGGATAGACGAGAAATCGTTCCAGCTCACCTTTATAAACATTAACATAATTACATTAATCAATATCTTTAATCATACCATCAATTCATCATAGTTACATAAGTGTAATCTAAATTTGGATAACAACCTTACTTCACTAAAAGTCTCAACCTATCTTTTTCTATTTTTATTTATCGTTATTATGTTTAACTTATCATTTTCTAAAACATAAAACTGATAGTCAATTATGAGGGTTGTTGAGTAGGCTTAGTGTATCCACGGATTGATACTCGGTTCTTACCAACACTATATTACCATACGACAGGTACACTTGCCTTTTGTTTGTGTGGTTTAGTATTAGTAATAACCAATTAAAACTTAATATGTGCGAAGAATCTTTATCAAAATATATGTACTATCCACACGCATCAGCCCTTCACCAACCCATGAACCAGACATCCTAAATGACATGGAATTCGATCCCATCCCCGAAACTTGTTGGAAATACTGTGAAGAACTATATGAAGCAGGAACTTCCAATTATAGGAGAAGTTGAACTTGTAGATTGTGGACCTGCTCACATCTCCAACATATCCCATTTGGGAGTACGTGTCCTCCAAATCAGGTTTGGGGAATTCAGTAGGAGATCCCTCATCGTGAAGCTCTAGGTGCTCCCGGATGGTCTGTTTTGATATGATTAAGTCCTGGCCACACTCCATTAACAGTGTCGGCTTGACCATTTGCCCAGAATTCGAGCATTTGGTTGGAGTAGACAGTAGGATTTACAGTGAGGGCTGTATAGTAAGTGGATTGAAGAAAAAATTGGATGATTTCTAAGAAGTCGACATCCTTTGAAGAGTCAAGGAGCGCGACTTGGTTGTGCTGAGGATTTAGGGCCAGTGTTGAGGAATTACAGAGAAAGTGAAGTGAAATTTGGGAGTAAAAGTGAAAACGAGGGAAACTTAGGGCTTGTAAGTGGGTAAAAATATAAAGGAAAGAGGTCGGAAGTATTTAAATTGGGTGAAATGGCAGTTTGTGTATGATTTGAGAGGGGCGGTAAGGATAAGTCATTAAAAAATTCCGACATCATTAAGAAAATCTTTGCCTTTTTTATATAGTGGGGCCCAAAAGATTTCCGTTACACAGTAAAGCTTTCTTCCGAAAGTATAGTTCTTCCGAGAGTATTCTTCTTCCGAAGCCAAACTTACTTCCGAAGGTAAATTTTATTAGAGAAATTTACTTCTGAGAATAAATAGGTCTTCTGTGTGAAGAAGTTTTAAAGCATCGGAAAGAGATTTGATATAACATCTTATGGTTTTCCAAGGCTTAAAACACTTCAGAAGATAATACTAAGTAAAAGAAAGTTTCCTTCGGAAGATAAATAAGGTTTCTTCCGAGGGAAAAGTTCTCTTCGAAAGAACTCATACTTAGCAGATTTTTGAAGAAATACTTTTTGTAACAGGGCTTAATTTTGTGACATAGACAAATTACATATTAAAAGATTTCAAAAGAGATTGGCTAGTCAATGTTTATCATCCCAATAGTTGTGATTAGATATTTGAATCTTTGTTCATCAAAGGATTTGGTGAACAAATCAGCATATTGTTCATTGAATCAACTTTGACTAATTTGATTAAGTTTTTCTCATGAATATTTCTAATGAAATGATAGCTGATGTCAATGTGCTTTGTCTTGGAGTGCTTGACAGAATATTCTATAATAGGAATGGCACTCTTGTTGTCAATGTGGATAGGAGTCTTCATGAAATTGAAGCCGTAGTCCAACTTTTGATTTTAAATCCACAACAGCTGAGCACAGCAACTAGCAGCAACAATGTATTTAGCTTCAGCAGTTGATGTTGAGACACATGATTGCTTCTTCCATTGCTAGGAGATGATCATTCCACCAAGAAATTGACATCCTCCTGATGTTGATTTCTTGTTAATATTGCAGCCACCATAGTCACTATCAGTGCAGCCATAGAGATTGAAGTTTTGATTCCTTGGATACCAGAGACCCAGTTTAGGAGCTCCTTTGATGTATCTGAGAATTCTTTTGGCAGCAACTAGGTGAGACACGTTTGGAGCAGCCTGATATCTAGCATAAATGCAATTTGCAAACATGATATCAGGTTTACTTGTTATGAGATACATCAGAGGTCCAATGATTGCCCTATACTGATGTTGATCAGTATTCTCCCCCTCAGAGTCGAGACAAAGATTGTGATTTCTGGGTATGGGTGTCTTTGTTGGCTAACAATCCTTCATATCAAATCCTTCTAAAATGTCATTGACATATTTAGATTGATTGATAAAGAACCCTTCTTTCATCTGCTTCACCTAAATTCCAAGGAAAAAGTCCATTTTTTCATGGAACTCATCTCAAACTTCTTCTTCATGATGCTTTTAAAGTCTTTACACATTTGGTCATTTGAGGAACCAAATACGATGTCATTGACATAGACTTGTACTAGTAAATTGTCTTTCCCAGACTTCCTCATGAACAACGTCTTATCTGTGACACCCTACACATATCCCACATCGGCCGTGGACAGGAGAGATTCCTGGTTCATAAGGAATGTCTGGCCTCTAACATCAACAACGCGTTTTGGGCGTATTGGCTGTGAATGAGAGGAGAACTCCACAGTTAAGCGTGCTCAGGTGGGAGCAGTCCAAGGAAGGGTGACCTCCCTGGGAAGTTTTCACCCGGGCAACCAAAAGCAAATCCGTGAGCTACTCGTGGGCAAAGCGGACAATATTGTTGGTGTGAGAGGCCGGGTGTTACAGAATGGTATCAGAGCCCTCCTGTGCCGTTCGGGATGTGGGACATATCTCACCAAGGATGGTGACTTCTCGGGCTCATCGAGGACGATGAGTCCAAACAGGGGGTGCTTGTGACACCCTACACATATCCCACATCGGCCGTGGACAGGAGAGATTCCTGGTTCATAAGGAATGTCTGGCCTCTAACATCAACAACGCGTTTTGGGCGTATTGGCTGTGCATGAGAGGAGAACTCCACAGTTAAGCGTGCTCAGGTGGGAGCAGTCCAGGGATGGGTGACCTCCCTGGGAAGTTTTCACCCGGGCAACCAAAAGCAAATCCGTGAGCTCCTCGTGGGCAAAGCGGACAATATTGTTGGTGTGAGAGGCCGGGTGTTACATTATCAATGGTACCTCTGGTGTAACCATTCTTCAGGAGAAACTAAGACAAAGTCTCATACCACAGCCTAGGTGCTTGGTGCAACCCATAGAGAGCTTTATCTAGTTTGTACACATAGTCGGGATGTTGTGGGTCTTCAAATCCTGCAGGCTGGCACACATAGACTTCTCTGTCTATATCCCCATAGAGAAATGCACACTTGACATCAAGCTGGTAAACTATAAAGTTCTTGGATGCATCATAAGCAAGAAAAATTCTTCCCGCCTCAAGTCTTGCAACTGGTGCAAAGACATCAGTGTAATCAATTCCTTCCTTTTGTGTGTCCTTCAACTACCAGTCTTGCCTTCTTCTTGATAATCAATCCTCTATCATCCTTTTTGTTTCTGAATACCCACTTTGTGCCAATGGGTACTTGACCAGATGGTAGTGGACATAGGTTCAAAACCTTTTGTCTTTTGAATGGAAGCAACTCCTCTTGCATTGATTCAACCCAACTACCATCTTTCAAAGCTTCCTCTACTTTCTTCGGTTCCATCTGAGAAAGGAAGCATGAGTACAAGAAGACATTCCCATTGTGAGTTTGTTCTCTTGTCTCACACCTTCAAAAACATCTCCAATGATGTTCTCAGCTGGGTGAGTGTTATGAATCCTGAGCGTAGGGATCACTTCCACTTGCATGGAAAGATCTAAGTTGGAGAAGTTTCGCTCAAGATTTTGAACACTTGGACCAGCTGATGTCTCACACTCATTCAATGAGGAGTGATTGAATGAAGGAAAGACAACATCAGTGGAATTTAGCTGTGAAGCAACATTAACAGTTGCTTGTTCCTCCAGATTGCTGCTTTCATCAGCTTGGTGTTATGCAGTGTTTGAGTTGTCACATGATGAGTTTTGAGGCTCACTTTGTTGACAACCGGTTGAAGCTCCACTGGTTCCTGAGATAGTCATGCTTTCATGTTGTTTATTTGTGGGAGCTTGATTTTCAGCATTTGGAGAACTTGGAAGAGGTCTAGGTAACTGAAACAGTTGATCATCATCAGAATCACTTTGAGTTCTTGTTCCAGTTGAAACATTCTCACAAGAAGGTTTAGAATAGTTTGAAAACAATTCTAAATCAAAGATATGATCAGGTCCATTCCCCCTAACACAAGGAGTGTGCTCATTTACAATAATGTTAGAAGATTCCTCAAATTGTTGATTTTTAATGTTATAGGCAATAAAGTTAGAGGAATATCCAACAAAGATAGCATCATCTGACTTTTCAGCAAATTTTGCCAAATTGTCTTTTGTGTTAAGTATGGTAGACCTGCTGCCAAAGGACCTAAGAAAGCCAATGAACGGTGGCCTCTTGTTCCATAGCTCATAAGGGGTTTTTCCATGGGGCTTAACTACAAGAACTCTGTTCTGCATATAGCATGCAGTGCTGACTGCCTCTGCCTAGAATGTTAGATGTAGCTTTGAATCAACCAACATAGTTCTAGCAGCCTCAATAAGTATCCTATTTCTCCTCTCAGCAACACCATTTTGTTGATGAGTTCTAGGAGCACTGTATTGTCTAGCAATTCCTTTTGAGTTATAGAATGAGTCAAGAACTTGATTCTTAAACTCAGTCCTTTGATGACTTCTAATTATCTTAACCTTGTGATCAATTTGATTTTTTTAAGAATAAAAGATTTTAAAGTTTCAGCAGTTTCATCTTTAGTTCTTAAGAAGAATACCCATGTAAATCTAGTGAATCATCAACGATCACAAGGCAGTATAATTTCCTTCCAATGTTGATTATACTTATGGGACCAAATCGATCCATGTGCAATATGTGTAATGGAGTGGTGATGGAGTAAACCTGTTTGGATTTGTACTCTGTGTTGCTTTCCTTTCAAACATACAACACAGTTATCTTTACAAAAAAAATCCTTTTAGGTACACCGTGTACCAGGTTATTGTTAACCAACTTATTCTTTGTTTTAAAATTAACATGACATATTCGTTTATGCCACAGAGTTGACTCATCACCATTAGCTTTGGAAAGAAAGCATGATATTTCACCCAATAGGGAAGCATTGTTCATATCTAGCTTGTACATATCTCCTTTCCTGGGAGAACGAAGAAGCACCAATTCCTAAGGAATGGTCATCCCTGGCTTAAGGATAATGCATAGCATTTGGTGCTTTTGATCACAGAATTGAGAAACACTCAAGAGATTTTGTTCAAGCTGTTTGACAAAGTTTACTTGATTAAATTTTAACTTACCATTGGATACACTACCTTTTCCTGAAATGTATCCTTTGGTTTCACCTCCAAACTAAACAGGACCTCCATCAAAATATTGAAATTGTTAAAGATGAGATCTGTTCCATGTCATGTGCCTGGAGCATCCACTATCTACAATCCACACATTGTTATTTTTGTCATATGGATGTCCTTTCACATAAGGTGAAAAAGTTAGTTACTATTGGAAACCCAAGCCTTGTTGGTCTTGGGCTCTTACAAGTAGATGATATAATTGAACCAAAATTTATACATGGGGGTTCAATTGAGGTTTGTGAAGAAGAGGGTTGGGCTGCAGTATCTTCTTTGATCTTCCATTCCATCATTTGGTTGATCAGTGTTGATGAGCTTGATGAAGCTTGACCAGCATAATCTTCTTCCGAGGCTTCTTTCTTCTCGGAAGAGGCTTTTGCAGGACCGTTTAAGGGCTTAAACACAATTACAACACAACAACACAATGAGGAGACTAACTAAATTTAATCAAACAGTAAACTGGGTAACCAAAGGTGATACAAAGAACACAAGTAAAGCAAGAGACAGAACAAGAGAGTATGGGTTTCAAGGAGGCAGTATATTGCTTTCTCAAGTTCTTTTACAAGTGTTACAAAGCATAAAGAAAGATACAAGAACTTGAAATACTTATACTACAACCTACAGCCGGCTATACTTTGAAAGCCAGCTGGATACAATTGACTAGACACTAACAAAATCAATTGTAGGATCAAAAGGCATATCTGCCTTTTGACCTTGTGACTATGACATGTCATAGCTCACATCCTTATACATTACAAAAAGGATAAAGTACATGAAGTGGAAAGTTACAGACTCAAGACCTCAATGTACAGTTACCAAAAGCAAGGCCCTTTTCACCAACTCATGTAAGTTGGTGACTTTACAGAGATGCAGCGGAAAAGGTGCTTTATGGAACAGTACATCAGATAAAGCATGTGTACTAAAAGTCTTCGGAAGAAATCTGTCTTCATAGGTTGAAGCTTCGGAAGACTTTGTCTCTGAAGCTTCGGAAGACTTCATGTTTGGCTTCGGAAGATATTGGTCTTGGCTTCGGAAGATTTTACACTTAGAGTATTTTCTAATGCTTTGTGTAAAACTTCCGAAGCATTCTTCACTTCAGTACTTAGTGCATGTTGCTGAGACACTTAGGCTGTTTTGGGTTGCATCAGACTTTAGGAATCCTTACAAACTCCCCCTAGGCTGATGCTACCAAAACACTTAGAAGATCTTCAAATGTTGGTAGTCTTCAGTAAAATCAGGACCATTCCTTTCTTCATGAGATGGTCAGGATCATCAAGACTCTCATAGTATCTTCTCATCTCAAAGAGATCATGCAGAGGTAAGTTGATTATGTCTTGCCATGAGTAGACATTCTCAACACCTTGATCTCTGATAACATTCCATCTTTCTGGATTGGTAGAGTAAGTCCAGGACAAGATGGGTGTCTCACTAGTTAGAGGAGCCACTTGAATAGGAGTTGTTTGGGCTGCCTCATCATGCACTTCCTCAGGTTGATCTGATTCAGCCTGAGGTGCAGAGGTAGATGACTTTGGCTTCTTCTTTTTAGTCTTTGGTTTAGAAGCCATCCTCTTCTTCCTCTTGGATGTCTTTAACTGAGAAGACTGGTCTGCAGCACCATGTTGATCATCAGTGTCTTTCTCAGTTGGGTGTCCTCCCTCACAGGTTCAGAAGGAGAGGGAGTTTGACCCTGCCTAGGATCAGAAGATGAAGCTTGCTGAGGCTCAGCTGGAGGTGCTGGTTGAGGTGTCTCTGGTTGTTCAAACTTGACCTCCACTTCAGGTGGGACTTGACTTGGAAGAGAGTGCAAGTCAATGAGTTCTCCACTTTTAATCTTCTGCTTGATCACCCTAATATGCTCATCCATAGTGGATAGAGACATGGGGCCAAGTCTCCTTCCGGAGAATCCATACAGCTTCAAGAAGCTCACCATTCTTTGTCTGTCAGCAGACTTCTTTGCATTCTTTTGAATGATGGCTCTTGACTTTGCAGCTTCTTCCCTTAGCTTCCTTTTAGTTGTCTTTCTTTCCTTGACTAACTCAAGCTCAAGTTGCTTTAGATACTCAAACTCAATGAAGTCATAGGACAAGGGAAGAAGTGCATCTGCCTGATAGAAGCCTGTGGCACTCAGGTAGTTGATCATCTTGATCCTATCTTCTTCTTTATCTACCTGAGGTTCTTGTGGAGCCACATCTTCCTGTGCAGGACTTTCTTGAACTGGTGAGAGAGTGGGAGCATGCTTGTAAAGTCTTTTCTGTCTCCTCTCCTCTTTGAGTTGGAGAAGTATCCTTGCATCCTCTTTCTCCTTCAACTCTCTTGACACTTCCATGTCAGCCAGTTCATTTAACTCTTCTAAGGGGAGGGAGATGATTTCATCAATGTCATAGTTCCTGGTCTGTAGATAGGTAATCCTGACTGCCCTTAACTCATCATCTTGAGTATTTGGTCTGGGAGCAGCCTGATTGCAGCTTGCATGAAGCTAGATGACCCAGTAGAACTTTCTCCCCTTAGTCTCCTTTTCCTCTCTCTCTCTTCCTCCTCAATTTCCTCAGGAGTCATTATCCTTTTCCCTTTGTCACCAACAGACCTTTGTGACTCAGGGTGGATTGAGGCTTGGCCTTCATTGCTTGGAGTAGCTTCCATGCTCTGGCCAGAGAGAGGCTGAGAAACACCTTCACCAGCAGGTGTCTCAGATGGAGTTTGGACCTCTGCAGCAGTTGTTGATGATGAGACAGGGGTCTCAGGTTCTGCCACTGGGCCTTCAGTCAAGGTTTCCCCTATGAAACTAATCTTAGGGTCCACCTCAACATCCAGTTGACCGATGACATTGCCTGATTCCCTAAGTCTCCTTCTTAGAGTGAACTCTGCAAGGATCCTGTCTTGGATTCTTTGAGCCAGCCTGTCAGCTTGTCTTGAATTGCTTGGATTGACAAGTGGCAAGTTGACTAAATCCAGTCTTTCATAGAAGCTCAGGCTTTGGAATTGAAAAACTTCTTGTTGGCCTTGAACTCTGTGAAGTATAAGGGCTCTCCTGTCATCATCATACCTCCACCTTATGATGTAGTTGCCAGTTCCTTGTGGTGGAGATGAGACAGCCCTTGGTATACCTTCCTCAAAGAGACTCCTGATGAGAGAGTCTATAGAGTCCACATTAATGTGAACTTGAGGAAGTTGCTGAGAATGCACAACAGCAAGTGAGGATGGTGAGTCCTCTATGTCCATTCTCTCTGAAGAACTCCCAGGTTCTGTGGTTGTAACAACTTTCTCCCCCTTTTTGGTAGCATCACCCACTTGCATAGGTGAGCTGGAGGATAAGTCAATCACTTCCACAGGTTCTTGTGTTCCTGGTTGAGCTCTCCTTAAAGGTCTCCCAGCTAGTTTTTCCTGCAGATATGAAATCTGGAGTTGCTGATCATTGACCCTGTTTTGCAGGGTAGTCACCTGAGATTCCAAGTGACTAACCTTAGAGACTAAATAGGTGCATGTTTTTGACAATTTCTGCACCTTTAGTCTCAAATTCCCCTCATCTTCATCAGAAGATTCATTGGGGGATGAGATGATTGGACCAAAGTCCTCTCTCTCACCACCAGCTTGAGTTTCTTGGCTGCTGGTTTTCCTCTGCTCACTGGCAGCCTCAGTTGAGATGCCAGTGGGCTGAGTTGCCATGGTTGAGGTCTTAATGATGTAATCACTTTCAAAAGTGAGAGCCTCTTCCATATGGACATCCTGAACAGGTTCAGAAGTGTCCACCTCAGTAATAGGTGACTGATGGGGGATAGACTGAGGAGAGTCAGAGGTACTCATCTCTCTTTGAGTAGGGGAGGAGAAGAGAGACTCATGGTACTCACTGAATCCTAAGTCTTCATCAGTGTAAAAGGATAGGTTGGGAATTGGTTGGTTGAGATCCAAAGGCTGGGGATGGTAGCTGTCCCCTGAAGGTTGTTCACTTGAGTGTTGAGACTCAGAGTGAAGGCTTAAGGCTGTTGGGCTAGTGAGCTCATCAGGGTGAGCTTGAGGAACCTCAGCCCTGATAGGTGAAGTAATGGGAGTGGTTTGCTCCTCAGGAGAAGTGGGAGCTCTAGTGTCCACTTCTTCCTGTAAGGTTGAGTATTTGGGGGCCTGCACAGACTCAATAGCCTGAGCAGGGGTTCGTTTGGATTTTCTTTGGTAGGTGAGGGTGATTTCTGGTCTTTTATAGGTAAGGATAAAAGAGGTGTGGGTTCAACACTAGCTTGTGTTGCTAGGTTGTCACCTTGAGCAATGAGCTCTAACATTTTTGGGACTAGGGCTGTTTCTACCCCTGAGAAGCCTACAGTTGGCTTCTTCATTATTTTAAAGATGCCGGGCTTCATCTGTCCCAATTTAAGAATATTACTTGTTTCCCTCAACTGTGAGCCCAGTTCACAGTTGAGAATGTGTTGAACATATCTAGGAAACATGTAATACTCTAAGGAGTCTAAGTTTGCAAGTAAATTAGTATAAACAAATTGTGAATACCTGAACTTGACCCCCTGAACCATTCCATGAACTATAAAGGAGAGATCCTCAGGAATCTGGTCCCATCCACCATGCTTGTTTGACAAGCTGTGGATAACCACATGGAGCAGGAATTTCCATTGGGATGAGACCTTCCCTTTCCTAAAGGTCTTTACAGAGAAATCTCCCTCATAGCCCATCTGCTCAAAAGAATGATTAACAGCTTCTTTTGGGAAGGACACCTCACCTTCTTCATCATCCAGCTGCAAATGTTGATTAATGATGGCCGGAGTGATGAAGATTGTCCTCCCTTGCACTGTGGCAGACAGTGCCTTCTCCCCATCCATAATGACCTCTTGGCAGGTCTTCCAGAATTCAAGCAAGTGATCCTCATATAGAGTAGGATCAATGGTCAGGGAGGTGAAGTAGTTTGACAGAGTCAAGAATTGGCAAATCTCTGAGAAACTTGCATCTTTCTCAGAGCTTAACAGAGCAACTTGATTATGTTGCCTGTGAAGTTGCATGGAGAAATCAGGGTTGTTTCTGCGGTTAAGGTTGGCCATTTCAGAAGCTTAAGGGTGAAGAAAGGTAGAAAGCAAAGGCGGTTTAGAGAATTAGGTTAGAGAAATAGTAGAATTGAGGAAGATAGTGGGAAAGAGGGGGAACCGTTGGGTATTTATATGAAAAGGGATTTGAACCAAAGTTAATGAAAGAGGATAAACTTTGAAATCCGGAAGTCGGTCCCACCTCTGAAAAGGTAGTTTACTTTTGCTCAAAAAGTAGTTTTCTTGGAATTCGAAAAGCTTCCGAAGTTTATTTGTCTTCGGAAGTTTTGATTGAAAAAGCTTCCGAAGCTAAAATGGCTTCGGAAGATTTTCCTGAGAGTCTTGAAGATTTATGCTTCGGAAGAGAAATAAACCCTTGAATGCTTTGTATAGGAATAAACAAAGCTTCCGAAGGTTAATTTTGCTTCGGAAGGAAAAAGTCCTTAAAAATAAATAAGTGTCTGAGATAAGAATTTTAAGCTTCGGAAGATGAATTTGACTTCTTCCGAAGGTAAAATCTCTTAGACAGTTATGTATTTTGAAGACATGTTTTTCTTCCGAAGATAAAATTTTATCTTCCGAAGTATCAAAAATTTTCAAGAATCTAAGGAAAGTCTTCAAAAAGAATTTTACATCCAAAGAAAACATGAGCTTATGAAAGTGATGAACTAGACAACTTAGGACACACATATTTTAAGAAGAAATAATTAGAATTAGTTTTAAGAAAAAGTCTACTCAAAGTTAATCATCCCAATAGCTGATATCAGATACTTAAATCTCTGTTCATCAAAAGCTTTTGTGAACAGATCAGCATATTGTTCATCTGTATGAACTTTGACTAGTTTAATTAATCCCTTTTCATAGTTATCTCTTATTAAATGATACCTGATGTTGATGTGTTTGGTCCTTGAGTGCTGCACAGGGTTCTCAGTGATAGAGATAGCACTATTGTTGTCTATGTGGATAGGAGTCTCTTTGAAGTTAAATCCATAGTCCAGCATCTGATTTTGAATCCAAAGCACTTGAGCACAGCAGCTTGCAGCAGCAATGTATTCAGCCTCAGCAGTTGATGCAGACACACAGGATTGTTTCTTGCATTGCCATGAGACCACCCTTCCACCAAGGAATTGACATCCCCCAGATGTAGACTTTGCAGTCATATTGCAACCACCATAATCACTATCTGTATAGGCATACAGATTGAAATTTGGATTCTTTGGATACCATAGACCAAGTGTTGAAGCACCTTTGAGGTATCTTAAAATCCTTTTCACAGTGATTAAGTGAGACATCTTAGGGTTGGCTTGATATCTTGCACAAATACATGTAGCAAACATGATATCAGGCCTGCTAGCTGTAAGATACATAAGAGACCCAATCATAGCCCTGTATAAGTGCTCATCTACACACTCCCCCTCAAGATCTGGACCAAGGGAGTGGTTTCTGGCTATGGGTGTCTTAGCAATCTTACAATCAGTCATGTTGAACCTCTTGAGTATGTCTTGAACATACTTTGACTGACTTATGAAGATGCCATCTTCAACCTGCTTCACTTGAATTCCCAGAAAGAAGTTGAGTTCTCCCATTGAACTCATCTCAAATCTGTCTTTCATCAGCTTCTCAAAGTCTTTGCAGAGCTTTGGATTAGTTGAACCAAAGATGATGTCATCTACATATACTTGAACCAGCAATAAGTCATTTCCCTGTCCTTTGATGAAGAGAGTTCCATCTATAGTACCTCTCCTGTATCCATGTTTACAAAGATACTCAGATAGTGTCTCATACCACTTCCTGGGTGCCTGATGCAGCCCATAAAGAGCTTTGTCAAGCTTGCAGACATAATCAGGATGATCAGGGTCTACAAAACCAGGTGGCTGTTTGACATAAACCTCCTCATCAATCACTCCATATAAGAAAGCACACTTTACATCAAGTTGGTAGACCTTGAAGTTCTTGGATGCAGCAAATGCCAGGAATATCCTAACAGCTTCTAGTCTTGCTACAGGAGCAAAGACATCAGTGTAGTCAATCCCTTCTTCTTGTGTGTATCCTTGAACAACTAGTCTTGCCTTGTTCTTGATGATGATTCCTCTATCATCCTTCTTATTTCTAAAAACCCATTTGGTTCCAATGGTAGTCTTCCCATGAGGAAGAGGACAAAGGTTCCAAACTTTCTGCCTTTTGAATTGAAGCAGCTCTTGTTGCATAGCTTCAACCCAACTTCCATCCTTTAGAGCTTCATCAACTTTCTTAGGCTCTATCTGAGATAAGAAACAAGAGTGAAGACAAACATTTGCTTCATGGGTTTGTCCTCTTGTTCTTACCCCTGTGACAACATCTCCAATGATGTTTGTGGTGGGGTGAGACTTGTGGATCCTTAGCTGAGGGATCACAGCAAGTTGTTGAGAAAGATCTAAATTTGAGAAATTTAGATCTGGTCTAGAAGATTCACCCTCCACATTATCACACTTATCAAGATTAACTTGATCCAATGAGTGTGAGACATCATTGATGTTGTCATCTATGGTATGGTTATTAGCATCAAGAAATTCCTGATCACTATCACCATCACCATTGTTGTCTTCTACAAGTGAGGTGTCTTTATCTGGTTGAGAGGCCTCTGAGCTGGAATTTGAAGGCATGCCAGATGTATCAGCTGAATTTGTCATTGTTGTGCTGATAGAAACCTCATTTGCTGAAGTAGTTCCAACTGGAGCTGAAGATGTATGAGTTGAAGGTCTTCCTAGCTCAAATCTTGGATCAGGATCACCTGTATTTAGATTTTCTGCAGATCCTGAAACATGCTCACAAGATTTGTTAAAACAGTTGGTAACTAAATCAAGATCAAACAGCCAATCCGGACCAGAACCAGCCACACAAGGAGTGTGCTCATTGAAAGTCACATTGGCTGACTCCTCAACAATTCTAGTTCTGAGATTGTATACTCTATAAGCTTTAGCTTGAGAAGAGTATCCAATAAAGTGTCCATCATCTGATTTCTCAGCAAACTTGGCAATTTGATCTTTGGTATTCAAGATGGTGCAGGGACATCCAAATGACCTGAGAAAACCAATGAAAGGTTTCCTCTTGTGCCAAAGTTCATAAGGAGTCTTACCATGTGTCTTAACTACTAAAACTCTGTTTTGCACATAGCAAGCAGTATTAACTGCCTCTGCCCAGAAGGTGATAGGCAGTTTAGAGTCAGACAACATAGTTCTTGCAGCTTCAATAAGTGTCCTGTTTCTCCTCTCAGCAACTCCGTTTTGCTGAGGAGTCCTGGGAGCACTATATTGTCTTGTAATACCTTTTTCATCACAAAATGTATCAAGGATTTGGTTCTTGAATTCAGTTCCTTGATCACATCTTATGGTTTTGACCTTGTGATCACATTGATTCTCAACTTTTAAGATGAAATTCTTCAGAATCTCAGGGGTTTCATCCTTAGTTCTAAGGAAGAAGACCCAAGTGAATCTTGTAAAATCATCTGTGATCACCAGACAGTAAGAGGTCCTTCCTAAACTCATTACACTGGTGGGGCCAAAGAGATCCATATGTAACAAGTGTAGGGGAGTAGTGATGGAGTTCTTTTCCTTAGGCTTGTGAGATACCTTGTGTTGCTTCCCTTTCAGGCATGCAACACAATGATCATCACTTGTAAACTCTTTCTTTGGCATTCCAGTTACCAGATCATGTTTAATTAATTTATTCATGTTCTTAAAGTTTACATGGCACATTCTTTTATGCCATAGGAAAGACTCATCACTATTTGCTTTAGATAGAAAGCATGAAACTTCTCCAGAGGGAGATGTTTCTTGCAAATCCATCTTGTACATGTTCCCTTTCCTGGGGGCTCTGAGCAGGATATGCTCATGAGGAATGACCACTCCAGGCTTGAGAACAATGCACTCATGCTCAGTAAAGAGCATGTTATGACTCTGATCACAAAATTGGGATACACTCAGAAGATTGTACCCAAGCTCCTTAACAAAGTTTACCTTCTCAATGCTGAGCTTACCATTTGTGACCTTGCCCCTTCCAGAAATGTAACCACCTTCATCTCCTCCAAAAGCAACTGGTCCTCCATCAATTCTCTCAAAATTATGGAGTAGAGACCTATTGCCTGTCATGTGCCTGGAACAGCCACTGTCAATTATCCAGACATTCCTGTTTGTCTTGAGCTGTTCCTGCACAAAGAAAATGATTAGTTACATTTGGAAACCCAAGCCTTACTTGTCTTGGGCTCATTAAGTGTAATAGAAGGTAATGCAACAGTAATAGATCCTATGGTTGTACTATGGGGATCTTCAGCTGTTGTTGATGGGAAACCTCAGTCATTTGGTCTTTCTTAGACTTCCACACCACCTTTGGAGTCTTGGACTTGACCTTCAAAACCTTAGAAGCTTTTGGAACTTCACAAGTTTTGATGACTGATCCTTCGGAAGAATCTACAGTCACTGCAGCAGACTTCAGTGCTTCGGAAGAACTCCTTTCTTCCGAGACCAACTTTGCTTCCGAAGGTAATTTTCCATTTACCTTCTTCTTTGATTTGGAGCTTCCGAAGGAAACAGACTTTCCTTCCGAAGCTTGAGACTTCTTGAGACTCTTTGAAGTCTTTGTTTTGGTCATGTGGACAGTACTTTTAGGATTGTATGGGCAATCCTTGGCAATGTGAGAAGTACTTTCACACATAACACACAACATTTTCTTCTTCAAAGAAGTCTCCTTTTGAGAGCAAGACTGGCTTTGGTCACATCCCTTCTCCACCTTCATCTTGGTAGATGCTGAGACAGTTCCTTTGGGCTGTGAACTGTTCTTGGAGTTTGATGGTCCAGGCTGTGCAGCAGTGGTACACAGCAGCTCAGTCTTCTTCTTTGTACTGAGATGATTTGAACATAAACCAGAACTCTTAGCTGAGGAGTTTTGGTGGATGTCTTCAGTCCTTACTACTTTGAAACCTGCAGAGATAAAAACTTGTTTCTGCTTAGCATCAAAAGTAGCCTTGATTTCTTGAGCCTTCTTTGCTTTCCTTTGCTCTTCCTGATCAAGTTCTTTCTCTTGGACTTGGTCATCACAGTTGATTTCTTCTCCTCAGAAGGATAGTGGCCCTTGGAAGAATCCTCTTCTTCACTCTTCTCAGAGGAATTCTTCACTATCACTTCTTCATCATCCTCACTTATAGGATCTATGAGAGGAAGCTCATCTTCACAAGTTCCACACCTAGGAGATCTTACAGACAAGATTGTGTGTGGAGGAGCTATCTCATTTGATCCCAGTCCCTGTCTATTTTGATAACAAACCTTGTTGTGCAGGGATGAGGATATCATGTTCTTGAAGGTCTCTTCTTCAAGAACACTCTTCTCTGCCTTGGCTTTGCTGATCACAAGCTCAGCCTGGCACTCAGTCAACTTAGTGATGAGATCTTGGATCTGAGTTCTAAAATCTGTATGTTCATGTTTTAGTACTGAAATGGTTTTCTCCAAGTCCTCTATCTTTAACTTGTAATCATTTTCAGACTTTCTAAAATCAGATTTTAATATGTTTAATGACTCAAGATCAGATCTCATCTCTAGGTTGTAGGACCTGTATCTATTTACTTTAGCAATGCATTCAGGGGAGCAAAGATGTTCCAATACCTTGGCTTCATCATGGTCAGCCATCAGTGCTTGGTTTGGAGAAGCATCCTCCACCTGAAAACTCCAGTCAAAGCCTCCCTCTTCAACAGCAACAGCAGCATGTTGCTTTGTCTTTTCAGCCTGAGGGGCTTTGTCAGTGTAGTTTGGTTTGGGTTGTGTTTGGCCCCCATTTGCTTTAGGTGCCTTACACTCCCTAGCAAAGTGACCCATAAGGTTACAGTTGTAACACTTAACTTTGCTTTTATCCAGCCCAAACTTACCACTGGTAGCATTGCTTGGAAATCTTCTTCCTGTCCTCTTGTAGAACTTCTTGGCTCTATGAGTGAGGAGAGCCATTTGCTGAACTATCTCCATGTATTCCAGGTCATCTGGATGGATACAGTCCAGGTTTTCAAGAGTGAAAAGATAATTCCCACAGCTTTCATCTGTAGACACAAAGGCTTGAGAAGAACTTGTCTCTTGGAATGGGCTTCCTTGAGTAAAGTTCTCCCTTGGTGTCTCCGGGAAGGTGATGAAAGGACTCTTTTGTGAGTTGTCAGGGTAGCATATGAGATGATGTTGGGGTTCTATGCTGTCCCTTTCAACCACATGAAGGGCTGAACCCATTTGATTGTTGGAGTTGCCAGATGAACCTTGCATGTTCATCTCCATCTGGTATCCACTGAGAATCCCATACAACTCTGTAAGAGTAAGAGTCTTAAGGTTCTCAGTCCTCTTGATCACCACACAATAGTGTGTCCATTGCCTAGGAAGTGAGGACATGAACTTCCTTACAATGTCCCTGTTCTCAAGAGGAACTCCTCCATCCACTAGGGTATCCACAATCTCAACATACCTGAAGTATTATTGAGTCATGGTTTCACCTGCTTTGAAGGTGAAATTCTCAAACTGCTGTTTCAGAAGATCTTTCTTGTTCTCCTTGGCTTCAGAGGAGCCTTCATACATCACCTTCAGTGCATCCCACAGCTGTTTGGCTGTCTTGCACTTCTTAAAACCTCTGTATACAGAGTTTGGGAGAGCAGTCTGAAGAGCAGTCATGGCCTTCCTGTCAATCTCTACTCTTTTTCTATCTTCATCTGAGTAGTTGGCCACATCTTTAGGAATCATACCAGCACCAGTAGCAGAGGGGGTGCTGGGTATGAAAGGTCCATTCTCAACAGATTCCCACATTCTTGAATCAAGAGACCTGATGAAGCCTTCCATCCTCATGCACCAGGTGTCAAAATCATCAAGAGTGATCAGTGGGGATTTGTTCATGGTTCCAGTCTCCATATCAGTCTTTGAGATGGAAACCATTTGAAGAGTTTAGCTTTTGTGTGTGTGAGGGATCTTAAGATGGTTAGATCTTATATCAAGAGCCTGGAAAGCTCTGATACCAATTGCAGGACCGTTTAAGGGCTTAAACACAATTACAACACAACAACACAATGAGGAGACTTACTAAACTTTAATCAAACAGTAAACTGGGTAACCAAAGGTGATACAAAGAACACAAGTAAAGCAAGAGACAGAACAAGAGAGTATGGGTTTCAAGGAGGCAGTATATTGCTTTCTCAAGTTCTTTTACAAGTGTTACAAAGCATAAAGAAAGATACAAGAACTTGAAATACTTATACTACAACTTACAGCCGGCTATACTTTGAAAGCCAGCTGGATACAATTGACTAGACACTAACAAAATCAATTGTAGGATCAAAAGGCATATCTGCCTTTTGACCTTGTGACTATGACATGCCATAGCTCACATCCTTATACATTACAAAAAGGATAAAGTACATGAAGTGGAAAGTTACAGACTCAAGACCTCAATGTACAGTTACCAAAAGCAAGGCCCTTTTCACCAACTCATGTAAGTTGGTGACTTTACAGAGATGCAGCGGAAAAGGTGCTTTATGGAACAGTACATCAGATAAAGCATGTGTACTAAAAGTCTTCGGAAGAAATCTGTCTTCATAGGTTGAAGCTTCAGAAGACTTTGTCTCTGAAGCTTCGGAAGACTTCATGTTTGGCTTCGGAAGATATTGGTCTTGGCTTCGGAAGATTTTACACTTAGAGTATTTTCTAATGCTTTGTGTAAAACTTCCGAAGCATTCTTCACTTCAGTACTTAGTGCATGTTGCTGAGACACTTAGGCTGTTTTGGGTTGCATCAGACTTTAGGAATCCTTACAGCTTTCACCACCTTTTCTTCCGCAACAGTCTTCTTCTCGAAAGGTTTCAAAGGAATTCTTTTTTTTCCTTGATTTTTCTTTGGCTTACCTTCAAAGCCATTTTCCTTTTGGAAGAATGAGTTTCTTCTGAAAGCAACTTAGCTTCGGAAACAAGCTTTCCTTTTCTTAACATTTGAACCATGTGATAAGGTCCAAATGTGAAACCCTCCTTGACTCCTTCTTTCTTAACATTATTTGCATAATGTGTGCTTGCAAGATTATAGTAACAATCTTTAGCCATGTGGTTGTGCAGACCACACATTATGCATTCAATGTTACTCTTCATGGGGTGTAGGGACTGTTGTTTCTTGCATTTCTTCTCATCATCAACATTCTTTCCCTTAAGCTTCTGATCCTTCAGCTGGATAGGAGTGCTGGTATTACACCTTTTTCCTGGATCAGAGCTTCCAACCACCTGGAATCCGGCTGAAATGAATACACCCTTTTGCTTTGGGTCTATCTTCAGCTTGGACTCAGCCACTTTCTTATCAGTTTTTCTGGCTGCCTTAGCTCTATTTCTTCTAGCTTTGGTGGTCAGAGGTTGATCATCACTGGTGAGAATGGGGTTTCCTACATGGGTCTTCCCTGTGTTGGTCTCCATAGTTACATCATACTTCTTCTCGACAGGTAATGGGTCAGCAGTTGAAACCTCTTGCTCATCAATACCACATCTTGGCTGTCTTATAGACATGTAAGAGTGTGGTGGAGCAATTTCATTAGTTCCCAACCCACCTTTGTTTTGATTGCAGACCTTTGAGTGGGAGGATGATGCAATAATGGTTTTGAAGTTATGCTCTTCAATAGCATACATCTGTGCTTGAGCCTCAGCTTTTACTAGCTGGGCTTGAGCCTAAGTTAACTTGGAAATTAAATATTTGATTTAATTCCTATAATTTGAATGTTCATGTTTTAAAGAGGAAATAATTTTTCTAACTCTTCAATTTTCATTTTATAGTCAGATTCTGTCCTTTTAAAATCATATTTTAAAACATTTAAGGACTCAATATCATATTTAACTTCCATGTTATAATCCTGATACATTTTGACTTTAGCAATACAAGCTAGAGTAAAAAGGTGTTCATATACCTTGCTTTTATTAGTTCTAGCCATGAGTGTTTGAGCCGATGTCACATCTTGCATCATAAAGCTCCAGTCAATTTCTTGAGCAACAGCAACAGTGTGTTGTTCAGTTGACTTTGCAGCAGCTTTGGGTGTGGTAGGATGTGTGGAGGCTTGAGTGGCTCCTGGATTGGATTTAGGAGCTTTGCATTCCTTGGCAGAATGACCAAGCTAGTTACAGTTGTAACACTTAGCCTTGGTTTTGTCAAACCCGAATTTGCTGTTGGTTGGGTATTAAGGGAACTGTCTTTCAGTTCTTTTAAAGAAATTCTTTGCTCTATAAGTCAACAGAGTCATTTGTTGGACAATGTCCATGTATTCAACATCGTCTGGGCTAAAACATTCTAGATCATCAAAGCAGAACTGAAAGTCACTAGAATGACCGTTTCCTAAAACAAAGGCCTAATTGTCCTAGAAGGGACTTGATTGAGCCTGTTGAAACCTTGGTGTCTCAGGAAAGGTGATGTGTGGCCCAAAAGAATAAGATGGCTGGTGGGAGTAAGTCAGGTACTGTTGAGGCTGGGGGGTTTTGAGCCTTCAACAACCACCAAAGCGTTGCTAGCAGGAAGGCTGGTGGGTCTGCTCATCTGTGAGCCTCTTTAAGTCTCCATCTCCACACGGTATCCATCAAGGATGCCATATAGTTCAGTCATGGTAAGAGTGTTCAAGTTCTCTGTTCTCTTGATAGAGACATAGTAGAAAGTCCACTCATTTGGAAGTGCACTCATGAATTTTCTTGAAAGATCTCTCTTTTCAAGAGTCACTCCTACAGACTGAAGTGATGAGATAAGATCCATGTACCTGAAGTATTACCGGCTAAGGGTCTCTTCAGCAATATAAGTGAAGTTTTCAAATTGTTGCTTCAGTGAATCTTTCTTTGACTCATTTGAACTAGAGTACATTAATGACAATGCATCAAAGAGTTCTTTGGCTGACTTGCAATGCTCAAAGCCTACCATGATGGAGTTTGGTATGGCTGTCATTAGCACAGTCATGGCATTGCTATCAATGTCCAAGCATTTGAAATCTTCATCTGAGTAGTCTTCAACAGCCTTCTCTATCATGGCACCATTACCAGCCGGTGCTGCCACCTTTGGCTTGTAAGGACCATGGGTGATAGATCTGCACATCTTCCCATCTTGGTACCTAATGAAGCCTTCAACACGTTTGCTCCAAGATCTGAAGTTATCAGGGGTGATGATGGGTGCTTTAGTCATCGTTTGCTTCAATACGTTCCCATTTCTGGTTGAGGGCCATCTTGAGTGAATTTAGTGTATGACTGAAGAAACAGGTTGATCTGGGATGGTAAGATCTCACAATCAAGAGCCTAAGAAGCTCTTATACCAATTGCAGGCTCGCTACTGGTCACTCAACACAAATATTATCTCTCAAACTCACTAAGTCACACTTGAGTGATGATGTAGAATCCTTAAGAGTTGATAATAATATACTAAGTAAACAACACATAGGAAATGGTTTTCAAGATACTTTTATATATTAATTCTCAACTCAAAGTGTACAAGACTCTTAGAAGCAAACTAAATGAGTTAGAATGATAAACTATATATACTACTATCTATAGCCGGTTATACTTTGATACCAGCTAGAAACTTACTACTAGACAAATAGTACATTGTTTAGAGTAAGGTATCTAAGATAAAATAATATCCTAGATAAGGTAGTCATGACAAGTTCATGACTTACCTTTTGTCACCAACTAAAGTTGGTAATTGTACTAACTGATAAAGGATGAATATTGGAATAAAGTATGGTCAAGTACATGGGCGTGGGAAAGCACCATGCAGTATCTCAGAGGTTGCAGCGGCTTGTCAGAAGGGTCATACTTATATCTACTGGTTCATAGTAGGTTCTTCCGAAGGTAAACTGGCTTCGGAAGAACAAGTTCTTTCGAAACCACTTATACTTCGGAATAGTCTACTTCTTCCGAGACTAGTGCTGATCTTCAAAACTTTATGCTTCGAAATTCATTGTCTTGAAATCTTCTAAGTGTTGATCTTCGGAAGAGGGATGAGAATGTCTTCGGAAGACATGAATTCTCTTCGGAAGTTCTTCTAGACTTTAATATGCAGAAGTGCAGCTTTTGCCTTCTAAAGTCCTTCTCAGTTGTACAAAAAATGTTCTAAGTGTTGTTTTGGTTGCACCAGCCTTACCTGACCCAACAATAATTATAAAGAGTAAGATATAGTGTATCAACCTGAAGGAGGGAATACTGTTGAAGAACCAGTGGGTCATATGTCTAATTTAGATGAATTTATCTCTTAAAATGTTATTCCTCAGCTGAGAATTCATGAAAAGTATCCAACTGAAGCAATTATTGATCCGTTATCACAAGGAGTTCAAACTCGAATCAAATCTGGAGTAATTAATGCATGTTTATATTCATATTTTATCTCTCAAATAGTGCCCAAGAATATTTAGATGGCATTGAAAGATAACAGTTGGGTAGAGGCCATGCAAGGCGAGCTGATGCAGTTCAAGAAGCTGAATGTTTGGCATCTATGTGAACTACCAAACGGTAAGTTACTGATTGGAACTAAATGGATATTTAAGAACAAGATGGATGAAAAGGATGTGATTATCCGCAACAAGGCCAGACCTGTTGTTCAAGGATTCTACCAAGTTGAAGGGCTTGATTATGAAGAGGTATATGCTCTTGTTGCTAAACTAGAAGCTATACATATTTTTCTGGCTTATGCTTCATGCAAAAGCTTCACAGTTTAACAAATGGATGTCAAAACTGCTTTCTTATATGGCGAAATGAAAGAAGAAACATATGTCTATCAACCACCAGGCTTTGAAGATCCAGATCATCCTGACTATGTTTACAAGTTAGACAAAACACTTTTTGGCTTAAATCAAGCACCTCATGCTTGGTATGCTACTCTAACTGAATATTTGCTTGCAAATGATTATTCGAGACGTACTATTGATCAAACACTATTCTTAAGGAAGACTGGTGATGATCTCATTCTTGTTCAAGTTTATATTGATTATATCATCTTCGGATCTACAAATGATGAATTATGTAAGGAATTTGAAGCAGTAATAAAAAAGAAATTTAAGATGACTTCTCTTGGAAAAATGTCATTTTTCTTGGGAATCCAAGTTAAACAAGATAATAAAGGAATACTGATACACCAAGAAAAGTATATTCACAGTATTCTCGACAAATACAAATTTCAAGATTATAAGACAGCTCCAACTCCTATGTCTTCTCGTCCTACTTTGACTCCAGATCTCACGGGAGAAGATTTTGATCAATATCTGTATCAATCAATGACTGTATCTCTGATGTATCTTACTGCAAGCAGGCCAGATATTATGTTTCCTGTTTGTCAGTGTGCACGATATCAAAGTAATTCAAAGGACTCTCACATGAAAGTTGTCAAGTGGATTTTTAAATATCTCAAAGGCCAACCAACACTTGTATTCTGGTATCTTAAAAATTCCAATTTCAATTTATATGCTTACACTGACAGTGATTATACAGGATGTAACTTGGATAGTAAGTCAACCACTGGTGGATGTCAATTTTTGGATAATAGGTTGAATTCATGGTAGTGCAAAAAGCGGCAGACGGTGTCCACATCAACTGCAGAAGCTGAATATGTGGCTGCTTCAAGTTGTTGTTCATAGATTGTTTGGATTCAACAACTTCTTGACTATGGCCTTAACATTTATGACACTAAGATTTTGTGTGATAACACTACAATTCTTAACATTGTGAAGAATCATATTCAACATTCAAAGGCAAAACACATCGACATCCGAATGCACTTTATCCGTGATTGTTTTAAACAAAAACTTATTCATTTGGAATCTGTTTCTTCGGATGACAACATCACAGATTTGTTTACTAAGGCGTTTGATCATTCCAGACTTGACTTTTTAGTCCAATCTTTGGGAATGATTAACGTTGTTTAACTTTTATTCTTACACCCTTTACAAAAATATTTTTCTCACTTGTTAGTTTAAAATTTTCATTTTCTGTCTAAATAATCACAATTTTAGGGGAGAAAATTTAAAAATGCTTTGAAGAACATTTTATTCTAAGGGGGAGTAAATAGCTTAAAGAAACATACAAAAAGAATTTTTGTTTACAAAATTTTGAGAAAAATTAAATTTTCAAGTTTATATAGGAAATGATAGTACATTTCTTGATTTTGATTACATCTGAAGGTATACAAGAAACTGACTTGTATTATGTTCGATATGTTGATAGGCTTGACGATCAAGAAAATGAAAAGCACTATGTACTGTGATACACTGAAAGTAAACATTTATGACTGAAGTGGGTAACACATCAAGGTTTTGTGAATACACTGAATTCATGCTAAAATAGACTTAGAGTTACAGTCTAGTCATACTCAAGCCAGTTACTTTCTGTCTCAAAGAATTTCATATATATATATATATATATATATATATATATATATATATATATATATATATATATATATATATATATATATATATATATATATATATATATACATATATATGAATATATGAAAATACAAAAGAAAATACAATAGCAAAACCAAAAGACAAAAGAGAAAATCATACAAAAAGGAGCAAAATGAAGGCAAAAGGCCATATAAGAATAAAAGATGCCAATGAGCATGTTAATCAAAACTATATTATAGACATACACACTATATGATAATATTTTCTTCTTTGAGAATATGTTATGACACATGAGGCAAAATCAAAATATGGGGCATGTAAGTCCGTCTTAGCATGTAAGTCCTAAAGATCTTGCGAGGGCAAAACATAAGTCCGACTGGCAGTTAATAAGTCTTACAACTTGTTAATATTCTGTGTTTACAAACATTTCTCGTGCTAGTTATTCTCAAAATAGATACTATCTAAGATAATAATTGATACTGAAAAGACAAATCAGAAGTAAAAGTTTTAAGTCAATTTGGGGTGACTTGAGTTCTCAAAAATTCTTGAAGCTAGATAGGTGTTTTGCAGGATTTTTGATTGTGGGAACCATTAAACTCATATAATTTAATCAAAACATGATAAAAATCACAGCGTATGTGTCTAAGTAAACTTGAAATCTAACTTTAAAGAGGATTCAATATATTGACAAGCAACATAAATAGTCTTGTGTATAATAATGTTAGAAGATGGTCAATGATTGATTTCTAAAGAAATATGATCCTATACTTGAAATTTATCAAAAATATTTAATTTAATAGTATATTTCTTATGAAAGTAAAGTTTGTTTTTACGTATTTTAGTTTTTTTTAGTTTTGGTTTACAAAATATTCAAATTTAAGGGTGTTAGAATAACTGTAAACACTTAGCTAAATATAATCATGTTCATAACAAATTAGAAAGGTTTAATAAAATGATAAAACAAAAGATAAATTTTTTAAAATCATCAAAGTTAGTCGCGCGAAAGGATTCTCTTTGTACGAAAGGTTTTGTAGGCAACAATCGACTTCTCACGCGAGAAGTCAATGCTCTTTAATAGGTACTGAAATGAGAATAGTCAACTATTCGCACAAATAGTCTGAAAATTCTCATAAAAATTTTTAAGTGTTCAAAATCTTGTGTTTGTTGATTTGAAAGCGTTCATTTTTGTCGCCTATTAATTTTCAAGTGTTTTAAAGGTATATCAATGTTTAATTGATGGATGTGTATGAGTTTGTTTGATGAGTGAATCTAAATGGACAAATGCATGTTAATCTAAACAAATTAAACATAATAAATCTTAATAACACTTAAATCGACACCTAATGAACATATATAATCGGTTAAAAACACTTTAAAATTGATGAATTGAATAGTTGCACTTACACAGACTTATCGCACGCGAAAAGTTCTTGGAAGATGAATGAACACGAAATGTCTTCAAAATAACTTAAACTTGTCGCGTGAAAAGTAATCCTGTCGCACGACAAGTTGAAATCAGTTTAAAATTCAAAATCATGCGAAAAGTTAAACATTTCGCACAAAAAGTTAAAAATTCAAACATTTTTCTAAGTGTTGTTTTTATCTTATTCTGAAATTTTGTGTGAACTTAAAATGTTTGTTCAAATTTTCAGATGGCTCGACCTATGATGTTTAACAAGAATCATAATGTCGTTGCATATCTAGGAGATGTTCCGGATGATAAAGCTCTATCCGATCCTTGATTGAAGGATTGAAGGCATCTCGTATTTTTCATGCTATATCTGCTAATCCGATCATTTTTAGGAAACTATAGCTAACGAGATAGATGCTGAGGGTAAGCTATGTATTACAGCAATAGTGAAGGTGAAAAGAGTTGTCATCACTACTGAAGTGATCAATAGTGTTTTACTATTAGAAGACATTCCCCGTGCACCAATCATGATGCTGCAAAGGACTATTTAGTCCATATGGGTTATGGTTATAGATACCCATCTCTAGAGAAGAAGTACTTGCCTCCTTTCTGGAAGTACTTATTTCATGTGGGTATCCATTGTCTCAGTAGTCTTAAGGCTGGCATGGATAGTTTGAGTGCCATTTTTGGATCCCAGCTAGTTTCTCTGGTCGATGATCTTCCATATAACATATCTAAGGTAATATTTTCTAAGATGCAGAAGAATGTTATTGTAGCACCGGGGTAGAAGTTTACTATGTACCCAAAATTCATACAAATGATTATGAATGCTGCTCATCCTGAGTTAGCCATATCTGATTCATCCACATATTTTGTTATGGTGATGAAGAAGGATATATTCACATACCTTATGGGAGCATGAGGGAATGCGTGAGATGGTTCACATTTTGCCAAGCTTGGTAGATTTGTTGATGATTTCCTAGCTGAGGCACGTGCTGAAAAGACCGATAAAGTTTATGTACATACAGATGATACAGTTGGTACTTCATCTAGCATTTCTCAGGAAGCTCTAGAAAGTTAACAGGCTGGTGAAAATCTGTTGAAGATGAGGTAAATGAATAGTTAGAAGGAGGAGGAGATGGTAGTGAGACAAATAGTGATCAGATAGGGAATGTGCCTTATATTTTGCAAGAGCGTCCCAGAGTACGTGAAACTCCTGCAAAGCGTACTGCTGAGGATCGTGATGCTGATTTCATACCTAATGATAATTCTACTCCAACCCGAGGCCGAAGGAAGAGAATGGTAGGGTTTCTTGTGAAAGTTCTCGTGGGAGGGGTAGAGGACGAGGAGTGTTGAGGAAACGTTGGACCCCGATGACCACCGTGTCTACTGATGAGGTTGCTATGTCAGATATTCCAGTCATAGTCATTGAGGCCACTACTCCAGTGATAGTCACAAAATCAACAACTATGACATCTACATCTATGCCCACTACTGACTATGTTTTAAGGACTCTACCAAGACAGCCAATTCATGATGATCTGTTTGGTGATGATGATTACTTCAATACTACTCCTGAACCACGTCCACAACTAGAGTCATCTTCTTTATCACCGACAAGGGTTACATTGGAACAGAGAGTTAGTACACTTGAGAGGGAGATGTTGGAGAAAACTCAGATCATTGATGATTTGTATAGGAGTATGTTGGAGAAGGATGAAAGAATTAAGTGTTTAGAAAGCCAACAACAGTTCATGTTTAGCTACATACAAATTATGGAGCAAAACTTAAGGGATCTCACCTCACGTGTGTATTCATCATTCACACAACAACATACCACCGAGGTTGGAGAATCAAGTGGTCAGAAAGATGCTAGACCAGAACCTATTGAAGATATTATCACAGATACAAAGCATGTTGTTGATCCAGTTAATGAAGAAAGGACAACAAACACTGCTGTTGTTGATTAATAGCCTATTTTAGATGTACATATTCAGGCTACTGAGTATCAATCTGTATCATACATTGTAGAGACGTTTGTGGAGCCTGAGCATATCATGCCCATTCCTAACCCAGTTGTTGATGATGATGATTTGGAGAACCTAGATTTTGACTTTGATGATGAGAATGATGAGGATGATGAGGATGATGGAGGTGATGATGATGATGATGATGATAGTGATAATGGAAATGATGATGATGATGGTGATGATGGTGATGGTGGAAATGATGATGATGATCAAGGAGGTGATACGAGTGCTGCCACTGGTACTTCTGGATCTTTAGGAACTGATAATGTGACCAATTCCTGATGATACAGTTAATTACACCCCATTAGATCCTGCCACTAAAGCTGAGTATGAGAAAGAATTCTATTCATTTCAGCAAAATATATTAGAAGAAGAAGGGAATGATGATTTGGATGAAGCTGTGGATTACACTTATATATTTGGAAATAGTCTAAAATACTTATTTTCTAATATTCTGATTGAAGAGGGAGAGATTATTAGAGAATCAAGCACTACAGAGACCACTGACAAGCTAATGGACCAAACTGGTCAAATGGTTGTTCGTCAGATTGGTAATCTTACAGTTGAAGCACCTCCATCGCCAGCTTACATTCATACACTTAGGCATTCCAAACTTTCACTAGGTACGAAAATTCAGCGCCTATTATCAGCTGGGATACGACGATGAAAAGAATTTGTATGAGATAAAGAGAAGAGCAGGAGCAATTGAGTACTTCCAAGATGAACACAATTTCCATACACTTAGAGCTTCAGACTTGTATGCCATGGGTCATGTTCCATTTATTAATCCAAATAATTATGAGAAGAGAAATTGGATAAGGAATATGATTTGGAGACAAAGCAAAACCAACTTTAAAGACTTTAAGACAACCAAATCCAAAGTCATTGAAGATGAGAACCGAATTGATCCTAACACTCAGAAACCAATGAAGATAAGGGTTTTTAACTTCCAAGATATGTGAGAAAGATTCTATACACGCTCCGATGCCAGTTAACAGCTTGTCAAAGCTAATGGGGTGGAGTTGTGAAAAGGAGACGGGTCACACGTTGATTCATTGTGTAGATAAGGATTACCATATCATCGACCCTGTGGATTTGCTCAAATTTGGAAAAGAAGATTTGATGAGGTTGCAGGCATGTCCCATTGCAGCTGATGAATCTATTCAGTTACTTGCAGCACAGTTCGGTTGGTTGATCACGAAGGCCCTGGATAAAAAGATGTATGCTTACGGGGGAAGCTACAAAGTTGATGATGTGGACTTCTAAAGAGTATTGATTTACCGAGCCTAGGGGGAGATTGTAAGGGTTAAACCTAGAGGCTCGGGAAATCAAATTAAGATAAAGATCAAATTCAAGTCAAGCGAGAAGTTAGAGTTACTGCGCGAGAAGTTTACTTATTCCGTGATTAGTTCTTGTCGCGTGAGAAGTGGAACTTGCGCGAGAACATTCTGTTTAGTATAAATAGTTAGTTTGGTTTGTAATAGTTAAGCTTTTGATCACATTCCTGAGTTTAAACTCACTTGTAATCATTTGAATTCAGAGAGCAATAAAAGAAAAGTTTATTTACATTGTGTTCGTTCATTTGAGTCTTCTACTTCTAATCCGTAATTGTTTACATTCCGCACTAACAATTACGAGATCGATCTTAACATTGTAACGATCCTTACAATAAAGTCTACAACCTTTTGTCTTAGTTTAGTCAAAGGTAGAAAAATTTTGGAGAAATCTTGGATGAATCTTCTACTTGCTAAGCCTAATGTAACCACCTTAAAATTTTTATAAAGGACCCGATAAAATTAGTGGAAAGGAAGTTCTCATAAAGTTGAAAGTTCAAGGACTAAATTTGTCATAATAGAAAATATCAAAAACCTTAGTGATTGCTATAAAGAAAAAGGTGCCCCCTTACCCCTTCTTTGTGCAAAAAGTTTGACCTAAAAGGAAAGCTAGAAAGAAAGCTTGATCTAGAGCGAGAAAGTTAAAAAGAAAAATAGTAAGGTATGTAATATTGAATGTTGTTATGTTTTGTGATATATCTATGAGAGGATGGTGTCTGTTGTAACATCTCGTATTTTTCGTTAAGTGAAAATTAACTTTGTTAAGTTCTTGTAAGGGTCATTTATGTCATTTGTGAAATTTTGAGTGCTTGTTATGCATGTTGAGTTAAATCGGAAGTTAATAAAACATTTTGCTAAACATTGATAATAATAATAATAATATTAATATTAATATTAATAACAATAAAAATGTTAGTAATAATAAAAGGGATAATAATAAATTATAATAAAACTAACAATATTAACAACTTAAGTAATAGTAACTATAATATTAATAACAATATTTATTAAAAATAATAATTATAAAAGTTTAGAAATTTATTAAAATACTTAAAAGTTACTTAAACTAAGTTCAGGGGGTATGTGTGTAATTTGTGAAACTTAAATTTAAAGTTTTTACATAAAATACCAACATCTATAAACTTCAGGGACCAATTATGTAATTTCAGAAACCCAAACCGCCCATTTCCCCTTTCACATGTTTTTCCGGCCAACACTTCCGGCAAACTTCCGGCCAACCTCGGCGAACTCCGGCGAAGCTTTAAAACGCAATAAAACACCAAATTAATGGCCAAAAACTGTTCTAAATGCTTCGGAAAAGTGATTCGAACTCAATAATGAACTTTAATTGTGTTTAAAACAATGTTATTGAGTTCGATTGGGGCCGAGTAACCGATTACACATGATATCAAACGTTTGGCAATTAAAATTTCTTAATGGTTTAATTAATCGAACCAAAACGACCGTTAAATCATTCCTAAAATTTTGATAAACAAATCCTATCTGAAATTCGCTCATACTTCTCATCCCACCATCACCTATCTCGCGAACCGATTCCTCATTCGAACATCATCATCCGGACATCGAAAACAAAAATTGATAAGGGGCTTTGGATCCATAGCATCACTTGAAGCTGTCTACAAGTTTAATTTGATTGCAGTTGAGGTTTGCTCATCCATTGGTTATCTACGGTCGTGACGTGTTCTTCATTGAGTTCTTCTTCAATCCAAACGTATTCGGGTAATTAAGTACACAAATCTGTCGAATTGACATGGGAAACGAAAGCCCCATGATTATCAACATTAACAATAAGGATTTGATCTTCGATTTGGGGTAAACAAATTCTAGGGTTTATATGGGAATTGGGGGTTTTTATTGGCAATGCTTTTAAGATTTTAAAATGAGGTTTAGAACGTGGTTGAGGCCTTGGTCCACTGGTTCCATGTTCACTTTCAAACTTAGAGGTCATGGGTTCGAACCCGGTGACCTCCAGCATTGTTTTTTTTCTTTGAATGTTTTACAACTTTTAAAATATATAAAAATATTCTAAAAATTATAAAAAAAATCATTTTATAAACTTCATGTATTTTAAACCATTTAAATATTTTTCTGCAATTTGTGTATAAAAATATCCTTATATTTTATTTAAAATTTTAAAATTAACGTTATAATTAGTATATATTTAGAATTTAAATACTAGTTTATACAAATTATTATTTCAACCATTGTTTGTTTAGGTTATCGATTAAATCGTTTTCATTTTATTTGGTTACAAAACCTTAATTAAAACTTATGAACAATACAAAGTTTTTATAATTGTTATACTTATTTCATATTTTATACAAAATATAAATAAATCATTTCTATGAAAATATAATTAGCTTTCGTTTGATAAATAAAACCCCAAACATCAAATTGAACCCGCCCATAATAATTCGTTGCACTCGATATTAAACTTTAACCGTGTGAATATATATGTATTTAGGTACCTTGTGACGTTTCATCTTGGAACAACGCTTATTATTAATCTTATCAATCTTCATTCTTATACTTATTTCGTCATGTGAGTTCTCCTTGCCCCCTTTTTATATTTTCACACTAATTTGGGGTGAAACATGATACTTATTCTCATACACTTGTAAAGGTTTAAACTTGTAAGCACTTGCAATTCATAATTTTGTCATGGTTATTTGTGTGTTGTAAGTGTTTATATGAGATACATATTTTTGTTTGCAATCATTAACTATTGCTAGCCTGGCAACGTCTTAGATCTTTGGGCCTGACAAGCCTATTTGGTGCTAAAGCCGAGGTATTGCCGGCTCCTGATGACGTTCCTTGTTCATCATGGGAACCAAATACACTTAGCCAATCTTATATACTTGTAATCAAGTCGAGGTTTGGTTGTAACGATATGTGTTCTATAACCTTACTAACTTATGACCTATGACATGAATTGCTACTTGTAACTTTATCATATTATGTATACAAACCTTGGAAACTCACCAACTATTTTTAGTTGACCTCTTATTTTTATCATGTTTCAGGAAATCCCCAAGTTTAAAGTGGACTATTGAAGCTTGCAATAAAACTAGGACTTGGACCTAGTTTAATAAATAAAATGTTTATGTAATGTTTTGTTTTGTTTGGAACTTATTTCATGTTTGAGACTTATGTTTGTTATTCCTTTTGAAACTTATAATTTTAATATTTACATTTAAATATAGCGTTATGTGGTTGTGAACAATCTTAACCCTCACATCTCGACGTTTCTGCCGTCAAGGTTGGGGTGTGACAGATTGGTATCAGAGCCCATAACTATAGGGATTTAGGTTATTAGAAATGGTGACCTAGACTATAGCTTATGCATGAACCTCATAGAATAATATTTATATTCTTGGAAATATATATATTGTTTACATGCTACATAATGCTATACCATACTTATGTGCAACTTGAGGCTTTAGTATAGGTTTGCCTTGTAATTGTTTAAATTTTGTTACTTGTCACCTTAAACTTATCTTTGACACTTTGACTCTCCTCGACAAATGAAACTTCTTAATCTTATTCTCCACGACACGTGGACTCGTATACTTATGCTTAAGACTTGGATCTTTAGATTTATGTCTAATCTATATAAATCTCATCAAGGTTTTGATTTCATGAACCTAAGGAATTTGTGTGACACATGGACACCTATATTCTGGATTTCCTGGCAAAAGGCCCTCGGGCTAAGGCAAACATATCGCATAAATCCTACGGACTAGTTATGCTTACCTGGGGATTTCTGGGATGAGTGATAAAATATGGTCAACATACACCAATTTCTAAGGCGAATGGGTCAACTTACCTTGACGTGTCAACGTTGCCAAATGGTAATGCGTTACCAAATGGAACCATTCCATGTGCCTTACAACTCTTGCCTTATCCTTGTTGAATTATAATCCTTGTTATTCTTTTTCTTGTATCTAACTCATTTTGCATATTCCAGCATGTCTCGTCAACATGGAAAGCGTGGAAGTTCCGATCGTAAGCTAGCCGCCATGTTTGCCCGACAAATGGCTGCTGTCATCCCGACCATGGTTGCTGAACTCAATAGCACCTTAATGACCAACTCTAGCAACAATGGTCATGGGGAGAATAGTGCTAACCAAGGGCGCGACAACCAAACTTGCACTTTCAAGCACTTTAGCTCTTGTAAACCCACTAGTTTTAGTGGCAAGGAAGGAGCCACTGGTCTTCTTGAGTGGTTCGAGAGCATGGAGAACACTTTTGTCAATTGTGAGTGTCCCGAGGCACTCAAAGTTCGTTATGCCACTAGCATGCTCCAACAAAGGGCTCTCACCTGGTGGAATAGTGAGAAGAGAAATCGTGGAGCTGATGCTATATTGGCACTCTCTTGGGATGAGTTCAAAAACATCGCCATCGCGAAGTTCTACCTGAGAAGTGAATTGCAAAAGTTGGAGGAAGAATTCTGGAATTTGAAGCAAAACGATGGTGATCATTTGGCCTAATCAACTAGGCATCATGAGTTGAGTATATTGCTGCCTCATATGGTCGACACTGTCCCCCGCAACATCGAGAGTTCATACGGGTGTACCATCCCAAATTCAAGATGCTATGGTGGGTAGCCGACCCACAACTTTAGAAGAAGCCATCACTATCACCGCTCAACTCACCGAGAACCATATACGAGCGGGCACCATGTTTGTGAAGGGTGCAAAGAAGGTGGAAAAGACGGCTACCGAGGCCGTTAAGGAGACCAAAGCTCAACCGTCTAACAACAACAACAACAAGAAGCGTAAGTTTACACCGGCACGCAACTATGTCGTGGCTGCCCCCAAACAACCCCAAAGACAACTTGTACCTGTGGCTACACCTGTGGCACAAGTGCCTGGGGCTAGGGCTTATGCTGGTCCTCAGCCTATGTGCAACACTTGTAGGTATCATCATCCGGGGAATCAACCATGCCGTATCTGCACCTTATGCGGTAAATATGGTCATTGGTGGCGACTTGCCACCGTGCACCTAAAAATGCCGTCGTGGTCACAAACCGTGTTTGCTACAACTGTGGGGAACCTGGTCATTTTCGCCCATAATGCCCTCGTCTTATGGGTAATGTTCCACAAGCCCAAGGACGTGCTTTCAACATCAACGCTAACTAAGAACAAGCAAACAACAATGTGGTGAATGGTATGTTAACTCACCTTTAACTTTTCCGATTCTTTTCATACATTACCTATGTTGGATCATAAGAGGCTGTTGCAACCAAAACCATATCACTTAGAAGATTTTGAGTACTACATGCAAAGGACTTCCGAAGCCAAGTGTGGGACTTCCGAAGGAAGAAAGAGTTCTTCCGAAGTCTAAGTGTAAAATACACTTCCGAAGGAGAACTCCAACTTCCGAAGGTAAAGAAGCTACTTCCGAAGGTTCAAGACTTAAAGACAAAGATCTGAAGTCAACTTCCGAAGAATAAAGAAGTCCTTAAAGCCTCGGAAGCATAGAAGCATCTTCCGAAGTATAAGTGGCTTCGGAAGAACTTGTTCTTCCGAAGCCAGTTAACCTTCGGAAGACACTTCTATTATCCAGTAGACATAAGTATGGTCTGTCTGACAGTCCGCTGCAAATCTCTGAGATACTGCATGGCGTTTTCTCAAAAGCCATGTAGTTGACCATACTTTAATCTACTGTTTACCTTTTATGTTAAGTACAGTTGCCATCTTTAGTTGGTGACAAAAGGTAAGTCATGGACATGTCATGACTACCATATCTTAGATAATACTTTATCTAAGATACCTTAACTATAGCATTCTAGTATATGCTTTAGTCTTAGGTTTCCAGCTGGTATCAAGTATAACCGGCTGTAGGATCTAGTATATATAGTTTCTCATTGTAACTCATGTTCTATGCTTGTAAGTGTCTTGTAATCTTGAGTTGAGAAGTAATATATACAAGTACCTTGAAAATATTTCTGCTTGTTGCTTTAATTACTTATTATATTATTATCAACTCTTGTCAAAGACATTGCTTCATCTTGTTTGAGTGACTAATATAAGTGAGTTTGAGAGAAATACAAGTGTTAAGTGACAAAACCCGATCCTGCAATTGGTATCAAAGCTTTTTAGGCTCTTGATTGTGAGATCTTACCATCCTAATCAACCAAGTTTTTCACTCCTCCTTATACCTCACCCAAAATGGCCCTCATCAAATCTGAAGTTGAAATGGGAACGATGACCAAAGCTCCCATCATCGATCCTGAAAACTTCAGGTCTTGGAGCAGAAGAATGGAAGGCTTCATCAGATACCAGGATAGCAAGATGTGGCAGTCCATCGTGAATGGCCCGTACAAGCCAAAAGTTGCTGGTGGAAACGGTGCCATGATCGAGAAGGCTGTCGAAGACTACTCCGATGAAGACAGGAAGAAGCTCGACATTGACAGCAATGCTATGACTGTTCTCATGACTGCAATCCCAAACTCCATCATGGTGGGGTTTGAGCATTGCAAGTCAGCCAAAGAACTCTTTGATGCACTTGCTCAAATGTACTCGAGCTCTAATGATTCAAAGAAGGACTCACTGAAGCAGCAGTTCGAGAACTTCACCTATGTTGCTGGGGAAACTTTTAGCCAGCAATACTTCAGGTATATGGATCTTATCTCCTCCCTCCAATCTGTGGGAATCACTCAAGAACTTAGAGACCTTACCAGAAAGTTCATGAGTGCTCTACCCAATGAGTGGACTTTCTACTGTGTCTCCATTAAGAGAACAGAGAATTTAAACACTCTCACCATGACCGAACTCTATGGGATCCTTGATGGATACCATTTGGAAATGGAAAGCAAGAAGGGTCACCAAGCAAGCAGACCCTTGAGCCTTCCTGCTAGCAACGCTTTAATGGTTGCTGAAGGCTCAGGTACCTCACAGTCTCAGCAGTACCTGTCATACACCCAGCAGCCATCTTGTTCATCTGGGCCTTACATCACATTCCCTGAGACTCCAAGGTCTCATCAAGCTCAGCAAAGCTCCTTTCAGGAGGGCTGTGCGTTTGTCTCAGGGAGTGGACACTCCAATGATCATCAGTTCTGCTTTGATGATCTTGAGTGCTTTAGTCCAGATGACATAGAGTATGTGGACATTGTCCAGCAAATGGCTCTCCTTACCTACAGAGCGAAGAAGTTCTTTAAGAGAACTGGAAGGCAATTCCCTCAAAACCCAATCACTAGCAAGTTTGGGTTTGACAAGAGCAAGGCTAAGTGTTACAACTGTAACCAGCTTGGCCACTTTGCAAGGGAATGCAAGGCTCCCAAGTCCAACCCGGGAACCTCACAGGCCTCCACACATCCTTCTACACCAAAGCCCAATGGGAAGTCAACTGAAACTGCAGCTATGGCTCAAGAAGTTGACTGGAGCTTTATGGTTCAAGATGTGACTCCTGCTCAAGCACTCATGGCAGGAACAGATGAAAATAAGGTATATGAACATCTCTGTACCCCTGCTTGTATTGCTAAGGTTAAGTTGTACCAGGACTACAATATGGAAATTAAATCCGATATTGAGTCTTTAAATGTGCTAAAATCTGACTTTAAAAGAGCTGAATCTGACTACCAAAAGAAAATTGAGGAGTTAGAGAAAACTGTATCTCTTTTAAAACATGAACACACCAACTACAAGACTCAAATCAAGGATTTAATATCCAAATTGACTGAGGCTCAAGCCCAGCTTGTCACAGCTGAGGCTCAAGCCAGGAAGTATGCTATTGCTGAGCAAAACTTCCAAGCCATACTTGCATCATCCTCTCACTCCAAACTTTGTTATCAAAACAAAAGTGGGTTGGGAACCAATGAAATTGCTCCACCACACTCTTATGAGTCTGTAAGACAACCAAGATGTGGTACTGAAGAGCAAGAGGTTCCATCTGTTGACCCACCTTGTAAAGAGTCAAAGAGTGATGCAACTGTGGAGACCATGACCATCACAGGGAAGGAACAGGTAATTGAGCCCTCCCAGACCAATGATGATCAATCCCTGACCACCAAAGCCAGAAGAAGCAGGGCTAAAGCAGCCAGAAAAACTGCCAAGAAGGTGGCTGAATCCAAGCTGAAGATAGACCCAAAGCAAAAGGGTGTGTTCATATCAGCAGGATTCCAGGTGGTTGGACCTTCTGATTCAGGAAAGGAGTATAATACCAGTACTCCTGTCCTACCAAAGGATCAGAAGTTAAAGGGAAAGGTTGCTGATGAGGAGAAAAAGAACAAGAAACAGCAACCCTCCAATTCCCAGAAAATTAACATTGCATGCATAATGTGTGGTTTGCAAAATCACATGGCTAAAGATTGTTATTACAATCCTGCTAGCACACATTATGCAAATAATGTTAAAAGAGAAGGAGTCAGGGAAGGTTTCACATTTGGACCATATCAGATGGTTCAAGTGTTGAAAAAGGGAAAGCTTGTTTCCGAAGCAAGGCTTGTCTCGGAAGAAAACTCTTCTTCCGAGAGGAAAAAGCTTCGGAAGTGAAAGCTGTAAAGACTCACAAAAGAGTCCCCTTGAAACCATCCCAGAAGAAGACTGCTTCGGAAGAAAAGGTGGTGAAGGTCTCTTCCGAAAAGAAAGAAGCTTCGGAAGAATGCCAAGCTACAAAAGCTTCATCAAGCTCATCTTCTATGATCAACCAAGGGATGGAATGGAAGATCAAGGAAGATGCTGTAGCCCAAACCTCTTCTTCAAAGACATCCATTGAACCCCCATGCATAAACTTTGGTTCAATCATGTCACTTTCATTGGAAGAACCCAAGACCAAAAAGGCTTGGGTTTCCAATCAAAACTAATTATCTCACCTTATGTGCAGGGACATCCATATGACAAGAATAACAACATTTGGATAGTAGATAGTGGATGCTCCAGGCACATGACAGGGAACAGATCTCTCCTTCAACAATTTCAACATTATGATGGAGGTCCTGTCCAGTTTGGAGGTGAGGCCGGAGGATATATTTCTGGCAGAGGAAGTATATCCAACGGAAAATTAAAAGTTGACAAAGTTAATTTTGTCAAACAGCTTGAACACAACCTGTTAAGTGTTTCTCAGTTTTGTGATCAAAAGCATCAAATGCTTTTCACAGAACATGAGTGCATCATCCTCAAACCTGGGATGACAATTCCTCAGGAATTGGTGCTTCTTAGATCTCCCAGGAGAGGGGATATGTACAAGCTTGATATGAACAATGCTTCCCCAATGGGAGAAGTATCATGCTTTCTTTCCAAAGCTGATAGTGATGAGTCAACACTGTGGCATAAACGAATGTGTCATGTCAATTTTAAGACAATGAATAAATTGGCTAAAAATAACTTGGTACATGGTTTGCCTAAAAAGGAATTTTTCTGCAAAGATAACTGTGTTGCTTGCCTGAAAGGGAAACAACACAGGTCTTCTCATAAATCCAAAGTTGTTAACTCTATCACTACTCCATTACACTTATTGCACATGGATCTATTTGGTCCCACAAGTATAATGAGCATTGGAAGGAAATCATATTGCCTTGTGATAGTTGATGATTTTACTAGATTTACATGGGTATTCTTTTTAAGAACTAAAGATGAAACTGCTGAAACTTTAAAATCTTTTATTCTTAAAATAGAAAATCAAGTTGATCACAAGGTTAAAATAATTAGAAGTGATCAAGGGACTGAGTTTAAGAACTTTGTTCTTGACTCATTCTGTAACTCAAAAGGGATTGCCAGACAATACAGTGCTCCTAGAACTCCTCAACAAAATGGTGTTGCTGAGAGGAGAAATAGGACACTTATTGAGGCTGCTCGGACTATGTTAGCTGATTCAAAGCTGCCTCTAACATTCTGGGCAGAGGCAGTCAGCACTGCATGCTATGTGCAGAACAGAGTTCTTGTAGTAAAGCCACATGGAAAGACCCCTTATGAGCTATGGAACAAGAGGCCACCGTTCATTGGCTTTCTAAGGTCCTTTGGCAGCAGGTGTACCATACTTAACACAAAAGACAATTTAGCAAAATTTGCTGAAAAGTCAGATGATGCCATCTTTGTTGGATATTCCTCCCATTCTAAAGCTTACAGGGTTTATAACATTAAAAACCAACAATTTGAGGAATCCTCCAACATTGTAGTTAATGAGCACACTCCTTGTGTTAGGGGGAATGGCCCTGATCATATTTTTGATTTAGAATTGTTTCCAAACTATTCTAAACCATCTTGTGAGAATGTTTCAGCTGGAACAGGTGCTCAAGGCAATTCTGATGAAGATCAACTATTTGAGCTTCCCAGACCTGCTCCAAGTTCTCCAAGAACAACAAATCAAGTTCCTACTATTGAAAGATCTGACAGTATAACCATTTCAAGAAATAGTGGAACTTCAACAAGGGACTCACCTGATGATCTTCAAGTCTCCTCAGGTGATCCTACACAACACCAAGCTGATGGAAGCAGCATTTTGAAGGAACAGGCAACTGTTAATGATGCTTCACAGCAAAGAAATGATGATGTTTCTCTTTCATTCAATCAGTCCTCATTGAATGAGATTGAAACAACAGCTGGACCAAGTATTCAAGCTCCAGAGCAAAATATGTCCAACTTGGACCTATCTTTGCAGCTGGAGGTGATTCCAAGACTTAGAATTCACAATACTCATCCAGCTGAAAACATCATAGGGGAAGTCTCTGAGGGTGTGAGAACAAGGGGACAAACTCACAATGGGAATGTCTGCCTGTACTCATGCTTCTTATCCCAAATGGAACCCAAGAAGGTGGAAGATGCCTTAAAGGATAGTAGCTGGGTTGAATCAATGCAAGAGGAGCTGCTTCAATTCAAAAGACAGAAGGTTTGGAACCTATGTCCGCTACCATCTGGTCAAGTACCTATAGGCACCAAGTGGGTTTTCAGAAATAAAAGAGATGACAGAGGCTTGATTATCAAGAACAAGGCAAGACTGGTGGTTCAAGGATACACTCAAGAGGAAGGAATTGATTATACTGATGTCTTTGCACCTGTTGCAAGACTTGAGGCAGTTAGGATCTTCCTTGCTTATGCTGCATCCAAGAATTTCACTGTCTACCAGCTTGATGTCAAGTGTGCCTTTCTATATGGGGATATAGATAGGGAAGTCTATGTATGCCAGCCTCCAGGATTTGAAGACCCACAGCATCCAAACTATGTGTGCAAATTGGATAAAGCTCTATATGGGCTGCACCAAGCACCTAGGCTGTGGTATGAGACATTGTCTCAATTTCTTCTGAAGAATGGCTATACTAGAGGAACCATTGACAAGACTCTCTTTATCAGAAAGTCTGGGAAAGACATTTTGCTAGTTCAAGTCTATGTCGATGACATCATATTTGGTTCTTCAAATGACCAAATGTGCAAAGACTTTGAGAGCATTATGAAGAAGAAGTTCGAAATGAGTTCTATGGGAAAAATGGACTTTTTCCTTGGAATTCAGGTAAAGCAACTGAAGGAAGGGTTTTTCATCAATCAATCTAAGTATGTCAATGATATCTTAGAGAGATTTGATATGAAGGATTGTAAAGCAGCAAAGACACCCATACCCAGAAACCATGATTTATGCCCTGACTCTGAGGGGGAGGATACTGATCAACATCAGTATAGAGCAATCATTGGTTCTCTGATGTATCTTACAGCAAGTAGACCTGATATCATGTTTGCAACCTGCATTTGTGCAAGATATCAGGCTGCTCCAAAGGTGTCTCACCTAATTGCTGTCAAGAGAATCCTCAGATACCTCAAAGGAGCACCTAAGTTAGGTCTCTGGTATCCAAGAAATAGTGATTTTAATCTCTATGGATACTCTGACAGTGATTATGGTGGCTGCAACATCAACAAGAAATCAACATCAGGTGGATGTCAATTTCTTGGTGGAAGGATCATCTCATGGCAATGCAAAAAGCAATCCTGTGTCTCTACATCAACTGCTGAAGCTGAATACATTGCTGCTGCAAGTTGCTGTGCTCAGCTGCTGTGGATTCAAAACCAGATGATTGACTATGGATTCAACTTCATGAGCACTCCTATCCACATTGACAACAACAGTGCTATATCCATCACTGAAAATCCAGTAAAGCACTCAAAGACAAAGCACATTGACATCAGGTATCATTTCATTAGAGATATTCATGAGAAAAATCTTATCAAACTAGTCAAAGTCGATTCAAATGAACAATATGCTGATTTGTTCACCAAAGCATTTGATGAACAAAGATTTAAGTATCTTATTACAGCTATTGGGATGATAAACATTGACTAGTCAATCTCAATTGAAAACCTTTTCAATATGTAAAGTCTTATGTCAATACAATCTAAGCCCTGTTACAAAAGATCCTTTCTTATTTAACTAAGTATAAGTTCTTCCGAAGAGAAACTTGCCTTCGGAAGATATCTAGCATAACTTCCGAAGCAAATTTCTCATAGGATAATTTTCTTCTCGGAAGTGTACTAAGTCTCGGAAGAAGCGATTGAGGTAATCTCAGATCTACTTCCGAAGCACTTAATACTCTCCACTTGAAAGCAACATGTATCTTCGGAAGCAATTTATTTACCTTCGGAAGTACATTTGCCTTCGGAAGAACTTTACCTTCGGAAATACCTTATACTCGGAAGAAGGATTTTACTGTGTAACGGAAATCTTTTGGGCCCCACTCTGTAAAAAGTAAAGATTTTGTTAATGATGTCGGATTATTTAAATGGCTTAACCTTACCGCCCCTGTCACATCATCCTCTGAACCCTCACATCATCTTATCCAAACCACCCTTTAAACCGCCATTTCACCCATTTAAATACTTCCGGTTAATCACTTACACTCTTTTTACCAAATTCACTGCCCTAAAAGCTTTCTTCTTCCCAATTTACCTCTCTCTCAAGAACTTTTCCTCTGCTATCTTTCTAAATGGCTCTAAACCCTCAGCACAACCAAGTCGCACTCCTTGACTCTTCAAGGGATGCTGACTTCTCTGATATTATCTCTTTCTTAGCCCAATCTTCATACTACACAGCACTGACTGTAAACCCTACCATTTACACCAACCAAATGTCCGAATTCTGGGCAAATAGTCGGGTTGAAACCCTAAATGGGGTTCGTGCTATCAGGTCAAGTGTATGTGGCCAAGAGTTGGTCGTTACTGAACAAATCATCAGGGAGCATCTTGAGCTCCATGATGAAGGCGCACCGACGGAATTCCCCAAGTCTGAGTTAGATAACTCTTATCTCCAAATGGGATACGGTGGAGATGTAAGCAGGTCTACAGTCTACAAATTCAACTTCTCCTACAAGTGGAAGTTCCTGCTACATGTGGTTCTCCACTGCTTATCTAACAAATCCGGGGGATGGGATCAAATTCCCTATGAACTCGGGTGCCTAGTTCATGGGTTGGTACAAGGCCTGCGCTTCAACTACTCCAGGTTTGTGCTGACTAACCTCATGGGAAATCTGCAAAGGGACACATTCTTTATGTATCCCAGATTTCTACAGCACATAATCAACTGCGAGCTAGATCAGAGTAAGCTTGTCTGTGCAGCTGCTCTGTCTGCTCCTCAAATGAGGCCGACCATCTTCAAAGTTTTGAAGAGAGTGTCTACCAACTACACTGGAAGGGATACCGCACTACTTCCAGGTATGATTGAGCCAATGGCTCCTGGTGACATCCCTGTTATCCCCACAGGTGATGAACCCACACCAGCAACTACCCTCACCATTCCAAATCTACCTTCTCCACCAATAAAAGTCACCTATCAGAGACGTACCAAACGAACCCTTGTTCAATCTACTCTGATTGAACAAGCCCCTCCTCTTCAAACCAAAAAGGCTAGAGTGGAACAAGGGGCTCCCACTCAGCCAGAGGTCCCCCAATCCTTCACTATTGACCTCAATATGGGTCTTGAGTCTCCTCAGTCTCAGACCCATGAGCCCATAACCCCAGCTGATAGCCCTCAGGGTGAGTCTCTATACTCCCCTGAGCAGCCACCAAGGGACAGCTCAATGCCTTTTGACATTGATCAAAGTCCCGGGTCTTTAGGTCTTCATTCCTTCTCTTTTACTGACCTATTGACCGGAGCTGGTGAAGAGACTATGTCTCTCCAAGGCAATGAAGTTGATCCACAACACCCATTAAGGATCAACAGAGCCTAGAGAAACCTCTTGTCTCTAGCCCACACCAGCAAAGCCCTACTGAGGTGAGTCCCACTGATGTGGAGGGGACTCATGTAGATTCAGCTGCCACTACTGAAGGAGCCTCATTGGATCCTCAGGACAGTGGTAACAATAGTCAGACTGAATCTACGGCAACCATGCCCTATGATGCCTCTGAAAGAGACATCATTGTGCAAGGGAAACCAGGGTGCCAAGAAACCACATCTGGTGGTGAGGATGAACATACTAGGTATGTTACCTCATCTCCCCGTGATTCTTCCAAAGAAGATGAGGGAAGAATGCAACTCACAATAAGAGACCTACTTTCTAAAGTCTCAAACCTTGAATCAAAGGTTAAGACTTTAGAGGATAGGTCTGCCACTCAGCAACTTGAGATTGAAAGTCTCAAGGTAAAACTAGCTGAGAAACAGATTGAGAGATCTGTTAGGCATGTACCCGTTCAAGTCTCCTTGACCTCTTCCTCTAGCTCATCTACCTCTCAAGATGATGCTACCAAAAAGGGGGAGAATGTTGAGGAACTAAGTCAAAGACAGGATTCCATCAGTCAAGCTCTCACTTCTTTGAGCTCAAAACAACAAGCCGCCATCTTCCCTGAGCCTCCTCCAGTTGTGATTCAAGTGGATCAAAGGATGCTTCAGGATCTAAATAGGATCTTCAACAAGTTCCTTTTAGAGTCCCTCATTGATCAACCTAGTCCGGATATGTCTGTGATATACTTTGGAGCTCAAGAGCTTCAGAGGTTGAATGCACCTCCTACCACTGTTGAGGAAGTTGGTCAACCTAAGGCCCAAGTGGAACCTGAGATTGATTTCGAAGGGGAAACTAGGACTGATGGCCCAGCAACTGAAATAGTTGGGACAGAAGGTGTGTTTTCACAGGCTTCCGAAGCACAATTTGAAGCCTCGGAAGAACCAACTCAAACTTCCGAAGCTGAAATTGCTGCTGCGGAAGGACTGTTCTCTCTTTCCGATGATCTAATAGTCACAGATGCAATTCTGGAACTTGCATCTGAGGTTAATAGGGAGGACTTTCTCAGCCAACCACTAGCCATTACATCTGCATTGACCTCAGCTCCTACCTCCACCATCCAACCTGAATCTTCTACCCAAGAACCACCAAAGTCTAGCACTTCCGAAGACATTAAAGGCAAAAGGAAGATGACTTCGGAAGAGCTTCTGGAAGAAGAAAGGATGGAGAAACTTAAAAGGAAAGGAAGACTGCCAACTGGGAAACTGTTAGCTGCAAGTTCAAAAGCAGCTGCAGCCAACCAAGAGGCAATCAACAATAGAAGAAGGGTGGAGGTAATTGATAGACTTGTCAGTCTAGGGGCTGCCTCGGAAGATGTACTCCTGCTACCATTAGAGGAGCTGATAGAGCTTGAAAAGGCAACCTTGCTGCAAAAACAGCAAAAAGAAGAAGCTGCAAGGTTGGCCTTAGAAGAAGAAAGGCTGAGAAAAGAAAGAGAAGCTGATCTGCAGCTCAGGAGAGAAAGGATCACTTTCCTACTCTCCAGAGGATTCTCTCAAGAGGAGTTGTCTCCACACAACAGTGACACGATCTTGTGGCTCTTTAACAAAGAGCAAGATCAAATGGAGAAGGAGAGAAAGAGAGCTGCAAGGGAGAAGCTGGTAGAGAAGAAGAAGAAGGAAGAAGAGGCTGGACTGTCTGCCGCCAAGAAGATAGGTGACAAAGCTTGGATGAAGAACTATCTTAAAGCTCACGGCTTCTCTGGCAGGCAAGTGGGTCCAATGTCTGAGAAGACTCTGCAACGACATGTCAGTGACATCAAGGCTGACATTCGTGCAGGGAGAAGAAAGGAGATGTATAGAAGGGGACAGGGGATGACCTTCAAAGCCACCTCTCAGCCAAATATCCAAACCCAACATCAACCTGAACCAATACCCTTTCCCTTCCCAATCAAAACTGAACCTGAACCTTTCACCCCTGAACCTACACCTTCCCATCTACCAACTCCCTCACCTCAACCACCTAAACTACCCATCATCCAACCTAAAGCCTTACCCAGAACCCAACCTCCTAAACCTACCCAACAACCAATCAAACCATCCCCTCAGCCTTCTAAACATCTCTCAATGGAGGAATTCAAAGAGATCAAAACCAAGCTCATCAACTGCACTACTCTGAGCGACATCTCATGTGAGGAGGATACAGTCAACCTGACTTATGTTGATGGATCCTCAAGTTCCCTCACAAGAGATGAGTTTCTTGATCTACCAAGAGGAACTTTGGACCAAGCCGCAAGACTCTTTGGCCTCAATTCAGATACATTGAATGAGGAAGAAAAGAAGCTGAGGAGAAGGCTGGTGACTCTGCTGGACACAAAGAAAGGAGATAGGGTACCAAGACAATCTCTTGTACCCAGAAAGAAGATAGTCCAGTGGAGGTTCGAAGACTCTTCTCACAACTTTGTTGTTGAGAGAGAGAATGGTGAGATTAACAGGCTGAATGCCTCATCTCTGCTACACTTAAGCAGATTTGATATTGCTGAGTTAGCAGAGAAACCATTCTCCAACCCCTCAAACTCCGAAGTAGCTGCTCACATCAGAAATCATCTAGGCAGCCTTCACATGGCCGAGCTCACTGCAAGAAGCAAGGTCGAAGAGGAGTCAAAACGGAGAGAGGAGGAGGAAAGGAAAGGATCAGCAACCAAAGGCAAAGCCTTTCTTCAAATGGTTGAAGGTCCTGAACTTGAGTCCATAGTTAGATGGGAGTATGACTACAACTCCCGTCAACTAACTCTCTTCAGGGGGTCACAACAAAGGGTGCATGTCATTCAAAGTGATAGACTGGATCTCCTATCCACGAATGACTTGTACAAGCTTCTCAGCACTACTTCCGGGAAGAACAGAGAGACAGACAAATATCTTTTGTCCCTGGTGCTGAAAACTTTGAGAAGTAGAGATAAGTGAAGTTTTGGTAGCATCAGCCTAGGGGGAGTTTGTTGGATCATAAGAGGCTGTTGCAACCAAAACCATATCACTTAGAAGATTTTGAGTACTACATGCAAAGGACTTCCGAAGCCAAGTGTGGGACTTCCGAAGGAAGAAAGAGTTCTTCCGAAGTCTAAGTGTAAAATACACTTCCGAAGGAGAACTCCAACTTCCGAAGGTAAAGAAGCTACTTCCGAAGGTTCAAGACTTAAAGACAAAGATCTGAAGTCAACTTCCGAAGAATAAAGAAGTCCTTAAAGCCTCGGAAGCATAGAAGCATCTTCCGAAGTATAAGTGGCTTCGGAAGAACTTGTTCTTCCGAAGCCAGTTAACCTTCGGAAGACACTTCTATTATCCAGTAGACATAAGTATGGTCTGTCTGACAGTCCGCTGCAAATCTCTGAGATACTGCATGGCGTTTTCTCAAAAGCCATGTAGTTGACCATACTTTAATCTACTGTTTACCTTTTATGTTAAGTACAGTTGCCATCTTTAGTTGGTGACGAAAGGTAAGTCATGGACATGTCATGACTACCATATCTTAGATAATACTTTATCTAAGATACCTTAACTATAGCATTGTAGTATATGCTTTAGTCTTAGGTTTCCAGCTGGTATCAAGTATAACCGGCTGTAGGATCTAGTATATATAGTTTCTCATTGTAACTCATGTTCTATGCTTGTAAGTGTCTTGTAATCTTGAGTTGAGAAGTAATATATACAAGTACCTTGAAAATACTTCTGCTTGTTGCCTTGATTACTTATTATATTATTATCAACTCTTGTCTAAGACATTGCTTCATCTTGTTTGAGTGACTATTATAAGCGAGTTTGAGAGAAATACAAGTGTTAAGTGACAAAACCCGATCCTGCAACCTATATCGTTAAATACCTTAAAAATGTAACAGGTATGTTCCTTATTAATAAAACTTATGCCTATGTCCTATTTGATTCTGGAGCCGATAAGAGTTTTGTTTCGTTAGAGTTTGAACCCATACTTGCTAAGCCACATACGAAACTAGAAAGACCTCTTACCGTTGAAGTTACCGATGGAGAACCGATCACCGTGGACTTCATTATTCGTGATTGTATCTTAAGTCTTGACACGCATGATTTTCTTATCGATCTTATCCCTATGAAACTTGGAAGCTTCGACGTCATCATTGGTATGGATTGGTTAGCCAAACACCATGCCGAGATCATTTGTTTCGAGAAGTGCATCCGTATACCGTTACCTTCTGGAGATACCTTGAAGGTGTTCGGTGAAAAATCTTCCAAAGGACTTAAACTCATGTCTTGCACTCAAGCCCGAAAATGCTTAAGCAAGAAGTATATGGCCTTCTTGGCTTACGTGGTCAACACGAAAGTCAAAGGGAAAGAACTTAAGGATGTCCCTATCGTACGAGACTTTCCCGAAGTATTTCCCGATGACCTTAGTGGTTTACCTCCCGTGCGTGAAGTTGAGTTTAAAATTGACTTGATACCGGGAGCAAACCCCGTGGCTAAGTCACCATATCGACTTGCACCATCTGAAATGCAAGAACTCTCTAGTCAACTTCAAGAGCTATCCGAGAAGGGTTTCATCCGTCCTAGTTCTTCGCCTTGGGGTGCACCTGTTCTTTTCGTGAAGAAGAAAGATGGATTGTTTCATATGTGCATCGATTATCGTGAGCTTAACAAGCTTACCATCAAAAATCGCTATCCTCTTCCTCGCATCGATGACTTGTTTGATCAACTTCAAGGAGCTGTCATATTCTCGAAGATTGATCTACGTTCTGGATATCATCAATTACGAGTTCATGATGATGACATCCTAAAGACCGCGTTCCGTACTCGTTATGGGCACTATGAGTTTATGGTGATGCCTTTTGGTTTAACCAATGCTCCTGCTATTTTCATGGATCTCATGAACCGAGTATGCAAGCCTTATCTAGACAAGTTTGTGATCGTCTTCATTGATGACATACTTATCTACTCCAAATCCAAAACCGATCATGAACTGCATTTGAGATTGGTTCTTGAGTTGTTGAAGAAAGAGCAACTGTACGCGAAGTTGTCGAAGTGTGACTTCTGGCTCGAGGAAGTTCAATTTCTAGGACACATGGTGAATAGCCAAGGAATTCACGTTGATCCTGCAAAGGTGGAAGCTGTGAAGAATTGGTGTGTTCCTACGACTCCTACCGAAGTTCGTTCTTTTCTTGGTCTTGCTGGTTACTATCGGCGATTCATTGCCAACTTTTCAAGGATCGCGAAACCACTCACTTCTTTGACACAAAAGAATAAACTATTCGAGTGGGGTTCCGAGCAAGAAGAAGCTTTTGAAGCGTTAAAGAACAAGTTGTGCAATGCTCCTATCTTGACCCTACCCGATGGAAATGACGACTTCACCGTGTATTGTGATGCATCTAAACAAGGCCTTGGTTGTGTTCTCATGCAACGAGGGAAGGTCATAGCTTATGCATCGAGACAATTGAAGGTTCACGAGGTGAATTACACAACACACGATCTTGAGCTTGGTGTTGTTGTCTTTGCCTTGAAGATTTGGAGGCACTACCTGTATGGTACGCAATGTATAGTCTACACCGATCACAAAAGCCTTCAACACGTTTTCAATCAAAAAGATCTCAACAAGAGACAACATCGTTGGGTGGAGTTGATTAGGGATTACAATTGTGACATTCCTTACCATACTGGTAAAGCAAATGTTGTAGCCGATGCACTAAGTCGAAAGACTTACAACAAGATGATTTCATTCCAAGAAATTCGCGATCGACGTCAATGGTTTGACACTTTGGGTGAGTTCGATACTGAGATCCGACTAGATGTCAACGAGACTACCGTACTGCTACAAAACTTGAGAATAGATAGTGACATCGAGTCTAGTATCTTGGAGGCTCAACAAGTGGTGCAACAAGAAGGAAGAATGAAGGATGAGCTGGAGCCTAATCTTTTAACCCGGTTGGAAATGAAACCCAATGGGTTGATGTACTTTGCAAATTGAATTTGGATTCCAAATCGTGATAATCTTCGTACCTTTATCATGAACGAAGCTCATCAAACTCGTTATTCTTATCATCCTGGTTCCGATAAGATGTACATGGACTTACGTGGTCAATATTGGTGGCCTGGAATGAAGAAAGATATAGTGACTTATGTAGCTAAGTGCCTCACGTGTACGAAGGTTAAAGCCGAACATCAACATCCAAGTGGATTACTTGAGCAACCTGAGATCCCTATGTGGAAGTGGGAACACATATCCATGGAATTCATAACTAAGCTACCCCGAACCTCTCGAGGACATGATAGCATATGGGTGATCGTTGACCGATTGACCAAATCGGCACATTTTATACCCATACGTGACACTTACAAGACATCAAGGTTAGCTCGTATATACGTTGATGAGATTGTAAGTCGTCATGGGGTACCTCTGCACATCATATCCGACCGAGACGCTCGCTTCACTTCACACTTTTGGTCGTCTATGCAAGAACTCTTGGGTACTCAATTCGACCTAAGCACGGCTTACCATCCTCAAACTGATGGTCAAACCGAACGAACGATCCAAACCTTGGAGGATTTGCTACGCCTGTGTGTTCTTGACTTTGGTGGTGATTGGGATACACATCTACCGCTCGCGGAATTTTCGTATAACAATAGTTACCATTCGAGTATCAAGATGGCACCACTCGAAGCACTTTATGGTCGTAAATGTCGTTCACCGATCTGCTGGACTGACATTGGTGAAAACTTCATCACTGGTCCTGAACTTATACAAGAGACGACCGATAAAGTTTCTATTATCCGCAAGAACCTTGAAGTGGCGAGAAGTCGTCAAAAGAGTTATGCTGACAAGCGACGTAAGCCATTAGAATTTCTAGTTGGGGAGATGGTTCTTCTAAAGGTCTCACCGTGGAAAGGTGTTGTTCGCTTTGGAAAGAAGGGCAAATTGGCTTCAAGATTTGTAGGACCTTTCAAAATCCTGAAAAGGAATGGGAAAGTGGCTTATAAACTGGAGTTACCTTTAGACCTTAGTGGAGTTCATCCTGTATTTCACGTCTCAAATTTGAGAAAGTGCTTGTCTGACGAAAGTCTGCATGTTCCGTTGGAAGACATCCAGATTGACGAGTCGTTGCATTTTGTCGAGAAACCTGTTGAGATCATGGATCGCATAATGAAGAAGACTAGAACCACAACAACCCCAATCGTCAAGGTTTGTAGGGAAAATAAATGTGGCGCTGAATTTACTTGAGAAACGTGAGGAGCACATGAAGAAGAGATACCCGTTCTTATTTGTATAGTTTCATTTCTCTTAATTTCGGGACGGAATTCTTTTAAGTTGGGGAGACTGTAACATCTCGTATTTTTCGTTAAGTGAAAATTAACTTTGTTAAGTTCTTGTAAGGGTCATTTATGTCATTTGTGAAATTTTGAGTGCTTGTTATGCATGTTGAGTTAAATCGGAAGTTAATAAAACATTTTGCTAAACATTGATAATAATAATAATAATATTAATATTAATAACAATAAAAATGTTAGTAATAATAAAAGGGATAATAATAAATTATAATAAAACTAACAATATTAACAACTTAAGTAATAGTAACTATAATATTAATAACAATATTAATAATAATAATAATTATAAAAGTTTAAAAATTTAATAAAATACTTAAAAGTTAAACTTAAACTAAGTTCAGGGGATATGTGTGTAATTTTTGAAACTTAAATTTAAAGTTTTTACATAAAAGACCAACATCTATAAACTTCAGGGACCAGTTATGTAATTTCAGAAACCCAAACCGCCCATTTCACCTTTCACACGTTTTTCCGGCCAACACTTCCGGCCAACTTCGGCGAACTCCGGCGAAGCTTCAAAACGCAATAAAACACCAAATTAATGACCAAAAACCGTTCTAAATGCTTCGGAAAAGTGATTCGAACTCAATGATGAACTTTAATTGTGTTTAAAACAATGTTATTGTGGTCGATTGGGGCCGAGTAACCGATTACACATGATATCAAACGTTTGGCAATTAAAATCTCTTAATGGTTTAATTAATCGAACCAAAACGACCGTTAAATCATTCCTAAACTTTTGATAAACAAAATCCTATCTGAAATTCACTCATACTTCTCATCCCACCATCACCTATCTCGCGAACCGATTCCTCATTCGAACATCATCATTCGGACATCGAAAACAAAAATTGATAAGGGGCTTTGGATCCATAGCATCACTCGAAGCTGTCTACAAGTTTAATTTGATTGCAGTTGAGGTTTGCTCATCCATTGGTTATCTACGGTCGCGACGTGTTCTTCGTTGAGTTCTTCTTGAATCCAAACGTATTCGGGTAATTAAGTACACACATCTGTTCGAATTGACATGGGAAACGAAAGCCCCATGATTATCAACATTAACAATAAGGATTTGATCTTCGATTTGGGGTACACAAATTCTAGGGTTTATATGGGAATTGGGGGTTTTTATTGGCAATGCTTTTAAGATTTTAAAATGAGGTTTAGAACGTGGTTGAGGCCTTGGTCCACTGGTTCCATGTTCACTTTCAAACTTAGAGGTCACGGGTTCGAACCCGGTGACCTCCAGCATTGTTTTTTTTTAGAATGTTTTACAACTTTTAAAATATATAAAAAAAATTCTAAAAATTATAAAAAAAATCATTTTATAAACTTCATGTATTTTAAACCATTTAAATATTTTTCTGCAATTTGTGTATAAAAATATCCTTATATTTTATTTAAAATTTTAAAATTAATGTTATAATTAGTATATATTTAGAATTTAAATACTAGTTTATACAAATTATTATTTCGACCATTGTTTGTTTAGGTTATCGATTAAATCGTTTTCATTTTATTTGGTTACAAAACCTTAATTAAAACTTATGAACAATACAAAGTTTTTATAAATGTTATACTTATTTCATATTTTATACAAAATATAAATAAATCATTTCTACGAAAATATAATTAGCTTTCGTTTGATAAATAAAACCCCAAACATCAAATTGAACCCTAGCCTATAATATATCGTTGCATTCAATATTAAACTTTAACCTTGTGAATATATATGTATTTAGGTACCTTGTGACGTTTCATCTTGGAACAACGCTTATTATTAATCTTATCAATCTTCATTCTTATACATATTTCGTCATGTGAGTTCTCCTTGCCCCCTTTTTATATTTTCACACTAATTTGGGGTGAAACATGATACTTATTCTCATACACTTGTAAACGTTTAAACTTGTAAGCACTTGCAATTTATATTTTTGTCATGGTTATTTGTGTGTTGTAAGTGTTTATATGAGATACATATTTTTGTTTGCAATCATTAACTATTGCCAGCCTGGCGACGTCTTAGATCTTTGGGCCTGACAAGCCTATTTGGTGCTAAAGCCGAGGTATTGCCGGCTCCTGATGACATATGCTTGTTCATCACGGGAACCAAATACACTTAGTCAATCTTATATACTTGTAATCAAGTCGAGGTTTGGTTGTAACGATATGTGTTCTATAACCTTACTAACTTATGACCTATGACATGAATTGCTACTTGTAACTTTATCATATTATGTATAAAAACCTTGGAAACTCACCAACTATTTTTAGTTGACCTCTTATTTTTATCATGTTTCAGGAAATCCTCAAGTTTAAAGTGGACTTTTGAAGCTTGCAATAAAACTAGGACTTGGACCTAGTTTAATAAATAAAATGTTTATGTAATGTTTTGTTTTGTTTGGAGCTTATTTCATGTTTGAGACTTATGTTTGTTATGCCTTTTGAAACTTATAATTTTAATATTTACATTTAAATATAGCGTTATGTGGTTGTGAACAATCTTAACCCTCACATCTCGACGTTTCCGCCCTCAAGGTTGGGGTGTGACATCTGTACACCATTTGAAATAGTAAAGTTAATAATTTATTGCATGGATATGTAGGTACTGGGTGTTAGAGCTCCCGGGTTGTGTATTGCACCTACATTCTTAAAAGAGATGAGTTGTTAACCCTTTCTTTTACATGTTTTTCATGATTTAGGGCTGATATGCATACTATGATGAGTATTTACTTAATACATGATAGTTTTGTTTGGAAAATATTACATTTTTACATCTGAAAGCATCAAAACAACAACTTGAATCGAGGTTCTAGATCTAATGGAATTTTCTCGCATGCGATCTCGCATGTAAGAAGGTTCTCGCATGTGATTGTATTCGTATGATAGTATTAGCATAATAAAGTTCTAACTTGATCGTAGTCGCATAGTGAACTTCTCGTATGATGTAGCCAAATGTATAGTTCTAACATAGATACTTGATCGTTCTCGTATAGTATGACCTATGGTATAGCTCTCGCATACACGGTCTTGATAGTTTTCGCCCAATATGGCCTATGATGTTTTCATATAGCATAGCCAAGGATAGTTCACACACTGCATGACATGTGATAAGTTCTCGCTTTAGTATAGCTCTCGATAGCTCTTGCACATTATAGTTATGATGTAGTTCTCATTTGGCGTAGTCCCAATAGTTCTCATAATGGATAAACTACACTAAGTTCTCACATAACCTTATGGTTAACATATAACATGTAATGTACGTGTATGAACCTATGATAGTGCATAAATAGAGATAGTACAAAAGTTAATTGATAGTTAGAGAAAGAAAGTTAAAGTATAACTACTTTTATGATAAAAAGAAAGAAAAAGAGAAAGAAGTAACAGTAAACTAAGTAAAGTAAATTAGTCTTGCAAACATGATTGGAGTTTGCCTTTGTTGTATTCTCGCTTGATATGAACTTCGACTAGTGCACTGTTCACCCTAATAGGATTTGTGTTTTGTACACACTCACCTAATAAAAGCCTTCCTTATTGCATTTCTCATCTCGGTTCCTAAAAATATTTTTTTTACGATTTACCATATTTGAGTACTCCCGGGGACTCCCTGCCTAGGCCGAGTACTCGCAACTCCCAGTTGACTAACGTGACAACGCTTAGAGATTTCTACAATCATGCCTCCAACCATTATCATTGGTCAAGAACTAGCAATAAGTTTGGAATTTTGTAGAATATTAGATCATCTGGACTCTCTAATAAGGTTTTTACGTTTTGGTTTGGTAATATGAAGATTATTGGACCTTGTTCTTGATTTTTTCATTATCTATTCTTGAAATCACCATCTAATATTCTTGTAATTGTTTCATGGGCTGATGTTGAAGTATCTCATGTCATGGTGCTCAAATCATCATGGTAAACCTTAGTCTTTATTGTAATTCTCTTTTAGTTACCATATTTTATTTTGTTGTAATCCATGGTATGATGGTCCTTATGGACAATCTCGGGAAATTTTAATAAAAAAAAGAGTAACATTAAACAAATGATCAAATGTAAAAAGACATGAAAAACATTGATGATCTTATAAACAAATCAGAGTGGTAATCGACGACATAGACATCGTTTAACACAATAGTATTGATTTTGAAGTTAATTATTGATTTAATTCAGTAAATGGGTTAACATGGACATTTAAAAAAGTTATGAAATGAGTCTCTGGTTAAACATGGTCAAAAGCATTGGTTTTGGGTAGATTACACATGTGTAGTGATCTGTATAGAAAGCTGGTAGAAAACTTGATTCAACGTGTACAATCCATAACTTGCTCATAAAAAGTCAAAATAAGTAATAATATCTAAATTTAAGTTAAGGGAATCCTCTTTTCAGTTCAATTGGTCTCACTTTAATCTAACAACGGTAAGTCCACCATACAATTAAAACAAAATTCAAAGGTCTAATCTATAAATTTCGGGCAAGATGTTTGTGTGAGTACACAAAGTTATAACATTCACATACCTAATCCATTTGAATTAGGTCTTAGATTTCTAGCGACACGTAATTTG